>CBVK0102548006.1:0-11252 GCA_900067695.1 Picea abies | reverse complement strand
TCAGATCCTGAAATTGCTATGAAAGTGAGAAAACATATCCAAGTATCGGTGGTTCAAAAATCATCTTTTGGGTCGTTGTATTTTCGGTGTTACACTCTGTGGAAAATAGGGTTTGTGGCCAGTCCTGAAACTAGTCAAAATCAGGTGTTTCGGGTAAAAACGTCATAACTTCTTCATAACAGATCCAAATTCAGTGAGAAAAAATGTGTTGGTTAGGGTACAGTTTTTAGTATTCTTTATAATATTTTCATCTCATTTAATCAAATATTTTTTGCGGGGCACGCTCTACAATGTCGCTCTCTAGAATAAGCCAGAATTCAGCAAGGTATGTCATTTTTGCTATAACTCCTTTTCTGAGAGGTTCCAAGTAGTGCCACTTGGAGGAATTTCATAAAACACACTGAAGAAAATTGTATATCAGTTTCAGATATTTATACATTACAGGTTCAAAGTTATGATTACTTCAAGTTAGGGTTGTTGACTAATCCAAAACTAGGCATGTGAGACTAAAGAAAAGTTTGATGAATATGCTAGTCTCTTGCTGTTAAAGTTAAGAAAGGTTTGTAGGAATGTGATCAGATACACCAGGTCTATTACAGAGCTACAAATCAGATTTTGATGATGAAATTGATGAGGGCTTTCACCATAAGGGGACCACTTTGGAGTTCATCCATATTTACTTCTTATCAACTATGAAAAAACAATAATGAGTCATATTTACATCAAACACTATTGAGTCCATTACCCAAAAATTTGTGCTACGGGTCTTTCTTCAAGGGTTGACATCAATGACAACCAACCTTAATCAACACTTCTGTGTCTATGTAGTTATAAGCTCTTCTTGCAACTTCTTCATGTATTGTACTCCTTTGAGGTGCTCAATGACACTCATCATTTTTTTCCTCTACTTGAGGTCTTGGATAAATGCGCTTATCTTTCCCTCTTCATGGTCCCACTGTTGGACCTTTTGATCATCCTCGAGCTTTGTAAATAGTTGTGTTTCTCTATCGAACAAGTTGACAGTTGCACTCACTTGTCATTCCAATTCCTCCATCTGCTCTGTTGCTTCCTTCTTCCTTTGTTGCTTCGCCTTCAGGGGAGTGGTAGGGATGATTTGTTCCTAGAGGTTCTCGATCTCCTTACTGTATTGATCAATTTTTTGCACAATCTGATCAATTTTTTGCATCATTGTGGCTCTGCTATTTGTGTGCTTTTTGGAATTATGTCGTAGGCTACATCCAATCCCTGCTTGAGCCTATCCACGTGATATTTCTAGTCTTTGGCCTCTAGATTGACTTGCTCAAGAACCAAATCCAAATCCTCTCTGCTTTCCTTTTTGTGTTGCAGCTCTGTTGTGTCTGTGTGTACACGTGACTGTACCTCCTACACAATGTTGACTTGCAGTTTATATAGTGCCTTGGTTGGTATCTTCCCCATTACCAACTATATTTTCACCATATCGTTCAAGGGTGTTTGGACTACAATCTCATCCATGCGCAACATGTTGGGTGTAACGTGGAAATTCGAGCTCGCCTGTGTTATTGTCTAGATCATATTCTTCTCTCCCAACAACAGAACCATTTGTTGGATTTTACTCTTCTACTTTATCATTCATCTGCTCTTATCCTACCTTACTATTGTAGATTGACCCAGGTTCAGATTTAACAATCTCCCAACAAAATCCCTCTAAAACTATCGACCCCTATGGTAAACTGGAAGGCAATGCAACACACAGGGTGTACTGTGTAGTCTCGCACTAGATAGCTTTATGAGTGGTTGCAATACTCAGGTGTTTGTAACCTAGTAATGAGTGGATATCTGTGGTTGTATCTTGTAATCTTTATTTATTTAGTCTAACATATGATTATAGTAGTCAGTCTACTCATGCATGTGAAATATCAGATCTAACTAGTCACTTTATTCGTTCATCTAACATTCAACACTTAACAACAATCAAGACACATACATTCCATCACATAACAAAGGTGTTACCATGGTTCACCCCCTCCTGGGTTACGTCCACAAATATCTGGCTCTCAAGCTCTTTATTATGGTTCAGTAATATGTCACGCCATGCATTTTTACAATCTTAAATCTTATACCCCCAATAGGCTCCCCTATCCCTACGAGGCTGACTAGATCGCACCTAGATCCCCAGCCTACGATATAACCCTTAGTATCAAGTCACTCATTACTTCTTTAGCTCACCAGCTTACATAATAGTACATTTCTTACAACTCTTACCCTTTCGGACTCTCCCTCTGGCCTTTATCTCTTTTCTCTCTTTTTGCCACTCTCTATGCCTCCTTCTATCCTCTAAGTACTAATTATTTATATTCTTAGCTCATCGTCCATTACAATACATTGCAAAAACCCTAACCCTAGTGTCATTAGGCCTTCCTTGCATGCATTCCTCACATGCTTCCCTTGCACATGTTGCTTTTCCTTCCAGCTGTCCTTTCTTCCTTTCATGCTTCTCTTCCCAAAAATATCCTTTTCCCTTGACTGGGTCTATGTCCAACACCTCTCTTCCATGCCACATACAAATTGCACCAAGACTTAAATTTTTTCTTGATATAAAGAAGGTTTGCAGGTTGTCGGACTCATAGGTTCACTTTCTCTTCTTTTTAAGTTTGCTACCACCAGAATACACCAAAAAATACATGACCCACATAATGGCCCTTAAATACAATCTTCTTCATATCTTTTACACTACGGGTTTGCAGGTTCCCGGAATCGCGAACTCATCCTCACATTTCTTCCATGCCCACCACCCCACTATTCAAATCCATTACCTTTGTCACATTTATCGAGATCTATTTAATGTTATTCCTACGGAAAGTAATTGTTAATTGAATTATGAAAAGGCCATTATTTATTGCATACTTATGAAGGTAATATCATTTAATTTGCATTAACTTCTCCATCGAAAAGGACTTAAGTCATATCACTGAAGAAGATTGTATTTCAATATTCTAAATAATTATATGTAGAGTTGTCCAGCTACACTAGAATGGCCATGAGAAAGAAACAATTTTATGGAGACACATTGAACCTATTCACACAATAAGGATACAATTCTCACTAGTCAAGGTCTTACTGGTATTTCACAACATTTCCCCTACCAGATACAAATGAGATTAAGAATTGTACATCAGGTATTTCTCTAGCTAGATGTGTTCCCAACGTTTTTTATTACAAATACATATTCTCCTGGTGTGTCAACAAGTTTATTCAAAATCAAAGGGAAATTCTACTAAACAATGGATCCCATATCTCTTTAGTGCCTTCAACTTTAAGGAATATTCTAAAATTACCAGAGTCGACTATCACATTCAAAGGAGATGAATCTAGAAGTTTTCTTAAGGAGAAGAAAAATGGATTAGAGCTTCTGCAAGAACACTTAGAAGATACTTCAACAATTCCAGAGGATATATCCAAAATTCAGGTTAGTTCATTGAAAAATACCTACCGAGAAGTAGCATGGATTTTTACTAGAATTACAAGACAATAGTCTACATAAAACATTCCTCAGTTGGCTCTTTATATCTTATATTTTACAATTCAAGAACAAGTGATTTTTTATTAGGGAAAAATTATCTCTACTGAAATTTATTCAGAATTGTCAAATTTTAAAGACACTAAGAAGTTCTACATGGCCTCCTACTTGATATTCATTATTACTTACTGTCATATCTTTAAGGGATTGAACATAGGAAAAAGGGTAAATTGTAACATTGATCCAATGACAATATTATATCAAACCTTGTGGAGCCAAAAGGTCACTCATAACTTTTATGAAGTATATAATTAATTTGTGTCTATCTTTAAGAAGTTGGTCTTTGGATAAAATACATACATATTTTCACGAGAAGCATTGAATTTTTTGGATAAGAAGGGGATTGTAGAATAAATGGAAAAATACAATATTGTAAGGATCCATTGCTCATGAAAAAACCCTTTATCTTCCTTATTATGTTCCAGACATATTATTTATTGTTGAAGTGGCAAGGAAATACAAGTCTTGGTTGCATTTATTCTATGAGAAAAAGAATAAGCAATTTATCCCACTACCTTGGAAGGTCAGCAAAATATTTCTAAAAGAAACTACTAAAACAATATGCTACACAATATGATCAATGTAACATGAAATTTCCAAAAGAGATTAAGGGTTTTGACCCTAATCATCTTTTTCATGATAATCTGGTATCAGTTGGATTCAATAATACACTTATTTATACTTTAATATTTGGAGAATAAGAAGGAGACAACCATGATCCTCTGACTGAATGCATTGAAAGGAAAGGAGGTTCTATTGCAACTAAACATTATGTTGAACATAATATTAAAAAAATAATGTCTCTTATTTTAAATACATTACATTTAGCAAGTAGCTTTGTTTCTCTTGGTTCCAAGATTCAAAATACTAGAGAATATTTTTAAAATGACATTGAAAATGATGAAGGATTTTTCAAGTATGGAATTTCCACATTCATTATGGAGATCTCAACAATGACTAAATATGAAATAAAACAAGAAGAATTACCTTATCAAGCTCGTATATACCAACTAAAGGCATGTTGGATTCAAAGAATTAATGTATTAAGGGAACTATCAAATGAACTTAACGACTTAATGTCCAAAAAGAACAAAGCATATTCTAAATTGATTGGATTAGATCTTGTGGGAAGCACCATTGAAGTAGAATATCTAAATCTAATCTCAAACTCAATGCTTCAAACAAAAAAACAGTTCGAAGAAAGCATGGAAAAATTAAAGAAGTTATCATCAAAGAAGTTCAATAGTATGCTTGAATATACTGAAGATGACATTGATAATTGGTTTGTTGAATATGCCAATAGAAATGAAGATATTGAAACTACATTGAAAAATATTTCAATTGACTATAGAGAATATAAAAATGAATTATTCAAAATGAAATTCAAGCAAAGGTGATCGTTGCTCCATTTCAATAATATATTGAAGAATGGTTAAAAGGGATTTACTCAATATTACCGAAGGTCTAATAGAAGTAGTTAATATCGGTCATATAACTGCAACAAATAAAGATATAAAAGGTGCATCAACAAGCAAATGAATACATGATAGATTCATCACAATAAGTCTAAATATCACATTTATCCCCAACTTTTTTCTCTTTCTAAATATAAAATCATCCAGTTACATTTATTCTTTCCCTAAAGAACATAACCGATTTTGTATCATTTCTTTCTTTTTCTTTCTAGGTCCAACCTTTCTCTTGCTTTTATTCATCGACTCCAGTTTCTTCTCTTCTTTTATTTTATAGTCCACGGGAGCCCCAATCCCAGTCCTTTTGGAAAAATGCTTTAATTTTTCATCAAATTGTAAAGACTTTATTATTTTTGAAAAATTCCCAGAGAACCAATTTAGGGTTAATATTGATTGTATCTTTGAACTCTAAGTATTTGAGGATAATACAATTGAAATTGACTCATCAAAATCTTATTTTGATTTCAACGAAAAACTCTTTTAAGGTTCTTTGATATATGAGCCATTTTTTTCTTCCTATAAATGTGATCAAAAATATTTTATGAATGTGATGAATGTGAGATCTGTTTTTCATTTCCTATAATATATAACTTATATATGTTATTTTTGCTAATTTTACATTTTATGAGTTAAATTTCATGGTCCTTTTCTCGGGAACTATTGGTGTATATTTATCATTTTTTTTCGTATCTTAATTGAGCGATAAATATCTCTCCCATTTATATATATTGTCCCAAAAGAATTCAGACAAAATATTTTAGAAAAACTTAAAGAGCAGTACCACCTCTATAAAAACGCAAGGGGATTTATATCTGGGTGAGGTTTTCATTTCGGTCTAAACAAACTCAAACATAAACAACTCCTTATTCCTAATTTCAACCCCTAGGTGCAGAACCCTGACCAACGGAACCATGAAGGGCATGGAACCTTGACTTGTGTAATTTGGCATAATTTTCTAACTTGTATTTTATTTTATTTTATTTTTTTCTTTATTTTTCTTTTCTTTTATTTTTTTTAATCAATTTTAATTTTAATTTTATTTGCTTTTGTAATTATTTATTTTATTTTTCCCATTGTTTTACAAAACCACATGGTATTGCCCACAATTTTTTGAAACAAATCCCAAATTATGGGTTTTTCACCAATCTAGGCAAATTAGTGTTAAAAATCCAAACATAACTCTTAATCCATTTCAAATTTTGAAAATTTGCTTGCAAGAGACTCAATTTTCCACCTTATGGACAAAACCCATATTCTAGAATTTTTAGATTTGATCTCCTCTAGACTAAAATCGAGGTAGAAATTAGTAGTTTGGAATTGTCTGCTAAATTTAGATGTAACATTAATTTTGTGCTAGAGGTCCACACGTGAAATATGGATGAATTTTGACACACATGTCATCATGTCGACGTCGTTACATAGAAAATACATGTTCCTAATTTCCTTCTAGAAGCATGCAAATATGTTAGAAAAACAGGACCATGGAGCAATAAAATAAAACAAATGCGGAAACAAAACATAGAAGATACACAATACAATAGAGACACAGATTTACGTGGTTCACCTAGTGTGGGCTACATCCACCAGAGAAATTACCAGGTCCTTCCTTTATTATTATCCAACATATGAAGGGATACAACCTACAACAAACTTGTTGTAGCTTCCTCTTGTTTCTCTCACAGTCTCCTATCTCAGAATACAATATTCGCCATCAACCATAGCCGCAATACATTTCCCTCATAAAAGAGAGTTGACTTCTAGGGAAAAAACCATAACATAATTTCTACCGTTAGATCAGTGACCTTATAATGAACGGTCCAGATTTACAATGAAATTACAATATACATTTACAAGGCAATTTTTGCTTCGGGGGCTTCTCCCTCGAACCCCCATTGGGGGCATGCTTACCCCCAGACCCTCTAGCCGAGGGGATAGCCCCCCCTAACCCCGTAGAGGGGGTACCCCCCCTCTACACTCCCCCGCATGGAAGTGATCTGTAAATGGAATGTACTTGTTTAAGGGTGCAAGGTATCCATTTTCCATAATTTCAAAAGTGAGTTATACACTCCAATGTGACCTCTGATAATGTGCAACTTTATTATTTCTTATACAGAGATAGACTGTAGGGGCATTTACCGGACATGTCACCTCTAAAGAGAGGATGAGTTCTAGAGGCTACCTGGCCCTTTACAGGCTCTGCCTAAATAAATAACGAAGTAAACACTTAGAAGTCTTTGACATACACTTGCTTCATGTGTTAAAAATGTGCAACTTGTTTATGTGTAAGTTTCTTAGTTCTTCTTGTCATAGTGCATGTTTGAGGAATGTTCTTTTACAAGATTAAATATGTGTTATAAACTAATACACAGCAGAATCAAATGCAGCAATAACACATCAAAATCACAGCAACCAAGATGATAAAGCAGTTCACCCCCTTCAGGCTACATCTGCTGGACCAAACCTCCCAAACTAGGCTTGTCCTCTTGTATTAAAATGCTTCAAATGCTAATACAAGAATATGAATGTCTCAAAAGACAAATCTGACTGTAAATACAGAATCAGAAGATAGGAATTAGCGGAACATGCTCTTTCCCAAACACCAAACAGTGAAATTAAACCTTATACAGTACTTTCCCCAAATGGCCCTGGTGGCCCTTTAATCTTGCATGGAGAATTTCGTGGTGAAGATGACCTCAAATGGTTCTGAAACCTCTTCCATCAGATTCAGAAGGTCAAAAATAGCCAACCTAGGCTTTTGAATCACCAAAAATGGATGAACAGAACCCCCAAACAGCTCAAGCACTGAAATGGCCCTGGTGGCCCTGAAAGCTTCCCTGAAGCAAAAACACCTGCAAATGACCTCAGATGGCTCTGAAACCTGCTCCAATGGCTCCAGAAGGTCCAAGAGACCCAAAATAGACCAAAAAAACGTGAAGAAAGGTTTTCCCTAGCCAAAGATATGGCAATAACTGATTCCTCCTCCTTTTCTCCACTAAATTAGGCATCGCTGGAGTTAGTTTAGCTAAAAATAGCCAATGAGCCAAAAAGGCGGACTCCCGCTCCAAAAATGCGTGCGCTCCGTTTAGAATTAAAACGAAAACCAAAATTTTAATTCCACCCACATTAACCACGCGGTGGTGGTTTCAAAACCCACACATACAATACACAGGCCAACATATAAAAATATGTGCAATGTATTACACATATCGCGCGCACATTATAATATGTGGTTATTTGTGTTATTTTAATACAAACGGGTTTTACAAAACAAATTTATAACCGTTCTTTAAAAATAAATGAAACCATATATACCATAACCCGCGCCCAATTTATATGTATGGTCATATGGTAATGTTTCACAAACCGTGGCGGTAACCGTTGCAATGCAAACTCCCGCATATAATGTGGACAATGGTTATGTATATAACCAAACCAATGTTTAACAATTTGAACCGTCGCGCGAATGGCGTTTGGAAAACCGGCGTGGTCACCTGTAATGTCGATAGAACCAAGGGTCGGGGCTAAACCCCGGCCCGCGCCCTTTTCCATGCAAAATAACACGCCAATTTAAATGTAAATGCGTCCAACCTTATAACAAGAAACACCAAGCGGCATGTTGGTTAGCGGGGTTTAGTAAAGGCGATTTATAGTGTGGAGGTCCAGGGGTCGAACCTCGCGGCCTCCAAAAAGTTTTGATAAACGAAATTAAAGCCATGAGCCAAAATAAGGGTGCCACGTGGCAGCCCTTGGTTGGGCCACGTGGCGCCCTACCATTTGTCCAACTAGATGCCACATGTCGCATCATTACTCGCTCACAGACAACCAATAAAAACTTGCCACATCATCAACCAATCATAGATCACCACATCAGCTACCAGGGTGTACCTTTATGCCACGTCACTACCACGTGTGGGTCGTACGTACTGCCCAGTCAACACTTTTTTTACCTGTTTAGCTCGGCGAACAGATCGCGATAACTTTCGCTCCCGACGTCCGTTTGAGACGAAACAAATTGCATTGGGTTCGTGACGACGAGGGCTACAAACCCGTTTTTTTTTAGGCAATTCCGAGAACTTTTATTTTTGAGGTAAAATTTGACCCCTGGTCCAGATTCTGATCAGGAAGAGTGTACATACTTCTAGGGTGTAAATACTTCATGGAGTATAAACATGGCTGAAATCAAAAGACCTCTAAATCAAGAAGATAATCAAGCTCCACAACCAACAATCTCCCACTTGGAGACTGATCTCAACAACTCCACCACTGCTTTATATGCTGGACTCTGAACCTTCTTGGACTTGGAAAATTTCTCATCTTCATCTTCATTCTTGAAGACCAACTGAAACTGAGCAAGAAATCAATTTCTCCCTGGTTACTCCCTTTGTTAACATGTCTGTAGGATTCTGTCTAGTGTGTATCTTTTCCAACTCCAAATGTCCATATTCCAAGGCTGATCGTATGAAGTGGTACCTCAACTGTATATTCTTAGTCTTCAAATGGAAGCCTGAGTTCTTTGCAAGATGAATGGCACTCTCACTGTCACAGTACAACCTACTATTCTCTTGTTTCTTTCCCAATTCCTCCATAAACCTTTGTAACCAAATCATTTCTCCTGCTTCTTTCCCAATTCCTCCATAAACCTTTGTAACCAAATCATCTCTTTACTAGCCTCTGTAGCAGCAACATACTCTGCCTCTATTGTTGAAAGTGTAACAACCTTTTGCAGTTTCGAAATCCAACTTACTGTTGTTCCACCTATAGTAGAAACATACCCTGTGGTACTCCTCCTGCTATATTTATCACCTGCCATATTCGAATCAACATATCCCTATAGAAAAGTGTTTGAACCTCCAAAACATAATGCATGAGTAGTAGTACCTCTCAAATACCTGAGAATCCACTTTATTGCCTCCCAATGTTCTTTACCTGGATTTTTCATATACCTTCTCACAACTCCCACTGCATGTGCAATATATGGTCTTGTGCAAACCATTGCATACATCAAGTTGCCAACTGCTGATGAATAAGGGACCTTGGACACGTATTTTATCTCCTCCTGTGTCTTGGGACACATTTCCTTAGTTAATTTGAAATGGCNNNNTGTGTCTTGGGACACATTTCCTTAGTTAATTTGAAATGGCTGGCCAAAGGTGTACTAACTAGTTTTTCATTCTGCATTCTAAACCTCTCCAACACCTTCTCTATGTACTCACCCTGAGACAATGTCAGTTTGCAATTTTTCTTGTCTCTTGTTATTCTCATACCAAGGATTTTCTTTGTAGCACCCAAATCCTTCATCACAAATGAATTGGATAATTTCTTCTTGAGCACATTTATATCCCGCATATTAGACCCTGCAACAATCATGTCATCTACATACAATAGAAAGATAATAAAGCTTCCATTTTCTAGCTTTTTAAAGTAAACACAGTGATCAAAATGACATCTACTATAACCCTGTTCTCTCATAAACCTGTCAAACTTCAGATACCACTGCCTTGGAGCTTGCTTTAGGCCATATAAGCTCTTCTTCAACCTACATACCAAATTATCCTTCCCTTTGACCTCATACCCCTATGGCTGCTGCATATAAATCTCTTCCTCCAAATCCCCATGGAGAAAAGATGTTTTTACATCTATCTGTTCAATATGAAAATCTTCTACTGCCACAAGACTTAAAATAGTTCTATTTGAAGTCATTTTAACAATAGGAGAAAATATTTCATCAAAATCTACACCTTTCTTTTGTGCAAACCCCTTTACAACAAGTATAGCCTTGTATTGTTTTTCTCCTCCATATTCTTCCTTCAACTTGTAAAGCCATTTATTCTGCAATGCTCTTTTTCCTGCAGGCAACTGAACCAAGTCCCAAGTATGGTTATTTATGAAGGAATCCATTTCCTCTTTCATGCCTTGCTCCCACTTCCTTTTGGTGTCTACTTGCATTGCCTCTTCATAACATTTTGGTTCACCAGAATCAGTCAACAATAAATAATACAATGAAGGAGAGTATCATTCAGGGGGTATACTTAACCTGGTAGATTTTCTAACAACACTTGCAGGTGTTTGAGGTACCCTCTGCTCTTGTTGTTGTACATTTTGATTTTTTGGTTCCTTTGGAATTTCCTTTTCAGTGATTTCATCAAGCACTGTGTATTCTTGCTTTTCTTCTTCATGTTTCTTTCCCTGCAACTGATCTTTGTACATGACCTTCTCATTGA
>CBVK0102547998.1:0-37165 GCA_900067695.1 Picea abies | reverse complement strand
TGCCAACTCTCTTCTAGCCGAACCTTGAAGCCACTGGTGACAAAGTTAGAAAGCAGGAACAATAGACTAAAGGAGAAATTACACGAGTACCGTGTACTGGACAGGCATGTTAAAGCAGAGAACGAACTCCTGAAGCTCAGGGTGACCCATCTTTTGTCAAAAGTCAGAAGGATAAAGCAGAAGAAGCAAGATATTGTCAAAAGGGGCAGACAGCTCCAAAGGATTGCAAAGAAGCTAACATCTACTCCATATTAACAATTATTGTACAGACAATTCTTTCACAGGAGACATTTACAATTCCACAAGTCCATGAACATATGTGACAGCATGTCAATTTCAAATGCAATATGAGCAAAACACTTATCAGAAATACTTCAGCAATGGAAGCAACTGCTGAGAGGGGTGCTCATTTCCACCCAACCGTAGGCGTAGTGACTCCTAATGGATTTACCACTAGCCACCCCCGAGCCGAGACCACGATGTCCTGAGACCTGCGTCTCTCTGTCTGCTAGTGCCCAGGAGCGAAGTTTGCAATCCTTCCTCCTGCGATCACTCACTCTGCGTGGAAAAATTCCAGAGTTCCCCTCGCGTCTGCCCCCCCTTTCCAATCGTTTCAGCCATACGCCTTATCCTCTCCCGAGGTTGCATGTGGCACGATTACCCTTGCGCTGGTCATTCATGATGGCTCTACGGATAGGCGGTTCACCTCCCCATCCCTCATCAAGCCATCAACCTACCGGCCTGCAAGGCATTAATTTCAGGGCTAGCGAGCCGCTTTTGGTTCTCCGGGCCAGTGGAGTCCAAATACGGTATTTAATTCTTGGTGGAAGTTAACGCCCCTTTTTCAGGTGCCTTCCACCACCATCGTGGTCTCTTTTCCGCACATCCCCTCTCAGCAGCTCTACAATAAATTCAAACTATCATTTACATTTATTGACCTCTTCCTGCAGGTCCATTTACAACACATATTCATACTTATGAGTTTTGCCATAGTCCTTGGCCAGTTCAGTTATATTTACAATCTGGGGGAAACAAGGTGTTACATGGACTCTCAAGAGAGTTGAGGAACTATATTGGATATTGCAATGGTATAATTGCAGGTGGTCATAATGACAATGGAAAACTTATATTTATAGTGCAGATGGTCATAATGACGATGGAAAACTTATATTTATAATGGTGATGGAATGATTGGAATGGTTACAACAGTTTTGTCCCTGGTGTATTCTATAGTGAGTGTTGGTTCTAATTCAATTAAATCGATACTTGAATCCTCAAGAGATGTTCTAGTTTTAGAGAAGGCCCCTTTGTGCCTATACCCATTTGATCACGAAAGGCTGAAAGATGAAGGTAATTTGTTGTATATTCTTATTCTTTGTTCCATCTTATATGTTGAGTGAGAACTGTGTCTACAACATAGTCAGATGCATTAGTCTCAATCTGGAACGGTTGTTGCAGATCGGGCAAGGATAGTACTGGAGTTGAGCACAAGCAATGCTTCAGATCATCGAACGTCCGTTGTTGTTCCTTCCCCCACACAAAATTTTCCCTCCCACCGCCCTTGATCACTTGGCCATGCAATATGGGAGAATCCCAAGATGAACCGTCGGTAGAAGTTGGTCAGTCCCAAGAAGCTTCGAAGTTCGGTTAGTGTGGTCGGGGCTAACCAGTCACGAATGACTTGGATCTTAGCTGGATCAACATGTACCCCATGCTCATCAACAATGTAGCCCCAAGTGTTGGGCCCTATTCATGCCAAAGGGGCATTTTTCCAAGTTGACATATAGCTTGTGCTACCGCAGAGTGCACAAAACCTGTTGAATATACCGCATGTGCTCCTCCCAAGTTCTGTTGAAGATGAGGATGTCATCCAAATATACCACCACAAAATAGTTGGTGAAGGGTCTCAATACATCATCCATAAACCTCATGAAAGTGGTTGGTGCTTTTGTTAAGCCAAAAGGAATTACCAGCCATTCGAAGAGACCTTCTTTAGATTTGAAAGTTGTCTTCTATACATCAGTTGGTTCGATTGGAACCTGGTGGTAGACAGACTTTAGGTCAATCTTGTTGAATAACTTTGCCCCCTTGCGCTAGTCAAGAAGGTCATCAATCCTGGGACTTGGGTACCGGTTCTGGACGATGATTTTGTTTAATGCTCTGTAATCAATGCAGAGTCGCCAGGTCACGTCCTTCTTTTGCACTAGTACAATCGAGCTTCCGCAAGGGGAAGAGTTGGGTCTAATGTGCCCCTTTTGAAGAAGCTCTTGGATCTGACGCTTGATTTCGTCATTTTCCATCAACTAGCTATAATAGACTAGTCCATTAGGAAGAGGTGCACCGGGGTTAGATCAATTGAATGCTTGACTTGGCAGTGCGTCGGTACCCCGGTGGGTGAGGAGAAGATGTCTCTGTACTCTTCCACGATCTCGTCCGCTTGCTTTTGCTGCAAAGAGAGGCTCTATGTAGAGGCCACATATGTGGCAACAACCTTCTTCTTACTGTGAGCACGGATCATAAAGAAGACAAACTTCTCGGTCTGTGAAATGACCTTACTGCATTGCTTAGCAGAGATTAAAGAAATAGTGGTAGGCGATGCTACCTTTGGTATCCTGTACAATTGTCTTCCCAAAGTAATAATAACATTGTGGGGTCTAGACTCATACACAACATGACGCTTCCACAAATATGGTTGTCCTAAAAGAACATCACAAACTTCAAGGGGAGCAATATCACAAAATACCTCATCTTTTAAAGGTTTGATTCTGTAGGGCAGATGACACTGTTGGCTGACACAAAGATCTCTCCTTGGCGAAGCCAGCCGATGGTGTAGGTACATTAGTAGCAAAAAATGACTATATTTAGATAAACTTAGATTTTCTTGAAGATATAGTAGTTGAAATAGCAACAAAATATGCCTACAAAAAATGACTATGTTTAGATAAACTTAGATTTTCGAATCAACTGCTCAAGAATAAGAAAATATCAATATGAAAACAATGGCCAAATGGGAAAATGGCACATTATAAACAAAACAGAAAAACACAACCAAAAAAATGAATTAAACTTAGATTCAAAACCAAGAACCTAATGCATTCAATCAATTAACAAGTCAACATTGGTTACTTGCATGTTCTTTAGCATTCATCCTTTGTGGCCCATTTTTGCAACAACCGCTTTCACAACAGCTTGTAAGAAAGTGCTACTAAACCACGTCAAATAATATATCAAATGACATGGAAAAAAATAGACAAAATGAACAGAGTAGAGAATCATCTTCTAAGTAAGTGCTAGTAAACCGCTTTCACAACAACTTGTAAGAAAGTGCTAGTAAACTGCATCAAATAATATATCAAATGACATGGAAAAAATAGACGAAATGAGCAGAGTAGAGAATCGACTTGTAAGCAATAAACCATGTCAAATAATAAATCAAATGACACCAAAAGAAATAAACAAAATTAGCAAAGTATAGAATTTCATGCAAACCATGCCTCCTCAACCCAAAGAGTAGTGGCATGATATGTGTATCTAGCACTTAAATTAATTTAATATATGATAAGTGTATCTACCATTTAAATTAATTTAATTTTTAAAAATGACATAATTGAAACCACCGGGCGGGTGCAAAATATATTAATTTCTTTGTTACCACGTGGTCTTTCAAAATAATGGTGGCCCATTCAATACTAAGCATTTTGTAATATGCAGAGACACTGCCTGTAAAAATCAATTGAACGTGCCCGTCATCGCCAAGGTTATGTAGTTCTAGTAGCAGAGCTTGCCATTTGGGTAGAGGACATGAAAATGATTAATGCATTTATTTTCAAATTGGGGAGTTAGGTCGGGCTATGAGGTGCCCTATCAAATTCCTTCTATTCACAATTCAAATGTCAAGCCTGCAACTAGTCATTAGCATTAGGGTTGGGGTTGGCTTTACAATCTGTCCGATGTTCTAGCACGAGGTCTAATGTTCGCGGAACCATTGAACGAGTAGACTGACTATAATTTCTCATCCCTCAAGCTCTATCTTGAGAAGCAAATGAATGGGGGAATGGTCCAGTGTATCGTTTCTATTCTACAAATGCCATAGGCAGCTAATCCGATAGAGGCAGAGGCAAAAATAGCAACATATAAACCAGTTAGAGAGTTGGTTAAAGTGCTCATTGAATCCCCTTAAGAGCTTGTTCACAACCTGGTAAATCACTAAACTCGCTCTTCCTCCTATTTCAACTTACGATTGAAAAGAAAGACTCTTTCCAATTCAAGTTGTAAAATCAATTAAGTCAATTCAAGTTGGAAAACCATGGTTGTTGTTGAGTTTCCCTTAGTGCTAGTAGGGTGGATGATAGTATTATTATTCAAATTGTTAAGTGCTAGAAATTACTCACTTTTTTAGCACTGGAGGGGTTTTGTGATCTGTTGGAGTTCCATGAATATCTCTTAGGAGGAGGATGTCTTGCATCAAACTATGCATTTGATAGATGCTAACAAATTCCTCTGTGAAAAAGTATGGAACTCCATGAATCTGACGCTTGGGAATACTGATAAAGCCACTGAGAAGAGAACTTCCAGTGTGACAAAAGGTATCCTAAAACTTCTTACCCAATAGTCCATATCAGCACTTAATGAAGATTTCTTTCATTAGTATGCATATGGGTTTTTGACAGTTTACAGTTGATTAGATGAATGGCCAATGAATTTTAAGGTACAAATTAATAATTGGTGAACTTTTAATGCAAAATTCAACATTGACATGAAATATCTATATGAAGAAATAAATCTAGTGTACCAATTGGCGCGCATTCAAGCATGGAGGGTTTCCTTTTTGTAATACCCCAAGGCCGAACCCATGTTGAATTGTAATGATGCTTAATGATGTTATAGGTTGGTGAGCCAAGTATTTATAAACTGGGAGGCTTATGTGTTTATTAGGCCAGAGAGCCTAAATGCTAATGCAAAAGAGCTTATTTTTGTATATGTAATTATGCAGCGTATTAATAAAAATACATCACTACGTGTAGACGGACCACGAAGAAAGAGTTATGGGGGACTAAGCTCCACTGGGTAGGGAAAGGGATGGGGCTGAGAGGCTAGAAAAGAGGGGCTATGCTCGAGGGCTTAACCCAAGGGAATATTATAATGTATTTCCTGAAAATACTAAAGTTGGGAAATAAACCCAGTTATCCTAAGTTCCTTTGGGAAGAGGAACGAGCTCCTAGAGAGCCAAGTGTCACCCGGGATGCATGCCAATTTATGTGGGAATTTCCACCTTTGTGGGGGTTCGCTCTCACCATTTTGGCTCTCTCACGATTATGTAGTCTGACCATTCTCACCATTCTCTCTCTGAGTGTTCTGAGCATTGACCATTGCTTGCCATTTTTCCTCACAAGTTCACTCACGATCCATGCCTCCCTTGTCCAGTTCACACACGCACTAAACAAGCACGCAACCAGAGCCATTTCCATCATTATTGAATCTCTACCATCATAAACCTAGGTAATTGTCGAGTCGTCCTTTGCCTTGCCTGTTTTGTTGTTGTGGTTTGAAGAGGCGGGTTGACAGGCCCGTGGTTGAAGAAGCATGTTGTCAGGCCTATGAGCAACTCTCTCTAGGTGAGAGAATTTGTTGGGGAAGTGATTTCTCCTGGAGGGAGTCCAACAACAACTACAAAGCTCTAAGAATTCTTGATTCAGCCTGTTGCTGAAGCCCTGGAAGGGAAGTGGAGCAGCCAATGGACTATGGAACAATGAAGGTGCATATTCCCGGGGTGGGACATCCATGTGGGGAATGAGAGTCTATGATTGGTGGGCGTAAGTAGGCTTCTTGGAGAGAGTCTTTCATGTGCATTGTGCAACTTCCCATAGCGTCAACCTAGCTTATGATTCCTTTGCCCTGGGTGGATTTTAGTCCCAGCTCTGGGGTGACCCACTATTGATGGCTTGGAGCAATGTGGTCTAAGGCTGGGAGGTTCGTGGAAGGTCTGCATGCAATTGGTGTACTTTAGTTAAAAGATAAGTACCATTTCCATGTTTGGTTACATGGTGTGTATTTATATACGTTGTTATGTTTATGGGCTTTTCCTGTGAATATTGCGTGTATGCTTTTACTGTTATTTCTGCAGTATGCTGTGTGATAACAAATTGTAAATCATTTGTTAAATTTATATGTATTATGTCTTCCGCAAAAGTTTAATTGAGGCATAGTCCAGCAGGCCTCTAAGGCTGGAATTTACAAATTGGTATCAGAGCAGATTGAGAAGTTTGTTTTGTATAAACTCCAAGTGGAAGGACCCAACATGTAAGGCCAGGGTCGTTACACTTTTTAAGGAGCTCGATTGTCCAGTCAATGGTGTGGGTCTTGGCCATCACTGAAACAGTCACTAATCTTGCATGATGATATAGATCATCATCGTCGAGATTGCTATAATGATGTTGCATGACCCAAATAAGTATATTAATCCACTATCTTTATTGATTTGAACATTGAATGATAATAAATGGCTAATGTAATAAGCTAGTTACCCTAAGAAGGGATAACCAATACGTTAGTTACCTTAAGCATGTCACACACTAAATTATTCTCTTTGATAAACAATGCCTAGAGAACTGAAACACCTGCCCACGAATTTTGACTATCTCCAATAACAAGATTTCCATCATTCTGGTGCAGGAGGAGACCATCCTCGCCCAACTTCAGTTTACCATCTTTAAATGTTTTTACTTTTTTTAACTGATGAACATTGTTTCCATACACCACGTGACTGCACTCCCAGCCCTGCACAAGATATATTTATGCATAATTCATAACTTTGTATAGTGTAACATATCGACAATGATAAGTGTTTGAATACCTTTTTCTTATTCATCCATGGATTAGGATGTGGGTATAGATCTATGGATCAAGATATAGATGCAAAGTACCAGGTCGTTGGCTCTGTCTCCTGCAAGTAGCTCTCACTGCCCAAAGACAAATCCTACAAGAAGAAATCACCACCCTGGAGAAGCTTGTGCAGAGGACATATTACAATGGTGTGCAGATGATTGGTCACTACCCTGAAGAAGCTTGTGCAGAGGACACATCCAAGTGGTGTACAGAGGATAGATCATACTCGTGGTAGAAGGGAAAGGCATAGATTGTTGTGATGGTGTCAAAGCCTTCAGATGGGCCAGTCTTCAATTGCAGTGACAATGTCAAAGCCTTCAAATGGGTCAGTCTTTTAATTTATAAATGTAAATTAATTTTCTTATTTGAGAAATAGCAGAAAATATTTGACATACACCAAGGTAAATTATGTCAAATCACAATGTTGGAGCCAATAAAAGCTTAAATATAACAAATTAAAAAAATCATCAAACAAATTTTGTTTTTCTAAAAATTTGAATTAATATAAGGTTGTTGCAAAACATTAGGACATCGAAAGGAAATCATTTGAATTAATATAAGGTTGTTGCAAAACATTAGGATACCAGAAGGAAATAATAGAAGTCAAAGCAATTTGACCACTAAGTGAAAGCATATAGTCTTTGGCGAGGCAAGGACTAATAATCTAATTTTAAGGTCACAATCGAGTTAGACACCAAATTGGTGTACGAGACCCCTTTGTTTGTGGGAAAGGGGACCCCTTCTGCTCAACTATTTGACAGGTAAAATCTACAGAGGTATACATACCCTACTCCCCTCTAGATTTGAACTTGCGACCTCTTAAGAAGAAACACGTGTTCTTAACCATTAAGCCCACTCAAGCTATATAAATATTTAAAATATATTTACGAGACACTTTAGATAATACAAGTATTTAAAGTACATTTACAAAATCTATTCCATGCAAGTTTGTTAATTAAAAAAAGGAAAACATGTACTTAGTCCATAGTTACAATGTAATGACATTATTAAAAGATTGAAGAACTTTTATTAAATGAAAAAAGGAAGACATGTAGTTAGTCCATAGTGACAATGTAATTACATTATTAAAAGGTTGAAGAACTTACGTTATTAAAAGATAGATCCATGTATATATATGCATGTATGTACACATAAGATAAGATAAGAAATGATGCGCATTATTTATAAGTTAAGATAGTTATCTTTGTTTGTTTAAGAGCTGGTGTGGTAAAGTGATTTTGAATTGGGACTTGGTAAAACACCTTTGGAAGAGGCTCTCCATTAAGGTATCTTGCAAAGCATGTATGCTTGATTAACTTTTCATTATGTTCGAATGATTTGTTGCTTGATTTCTTGAATTGAATTTGCTCCACTTTAATAATCATTCAACATTGCAATATAGATTTTGAGAATGTTAAAAACAAATTGATCAACATCTTAGAAAAGTTTTGAAGATTTTTATTTACACTTGTGACATTGTCAATAGTTACTAACACCTAGATTTGTTCAATTTTACTTCAACTTGAAGGTATGGAGTAGTCACTATCACTTCTCTTTTGTCTTTAACCTATGCACATGTAATTATGACAAGTTTTAAGTGTATCTTAATTATTTTAGTATTTTGCTATGGACTATGCATTAAAACATTTATAAGAGAAAGATATAAACAACTTTGCTGCTAATTTCACTTGCCTTAAAAATTGGTCATTTGATTACTATTTCGTGGACTTCTCCATCATTCAGTGATTTGATAAATTCTATGTTTCCTCATAAAATCTTTTGTTTGAATAACATCCTCCTTAACTTTAATAATTCGATATCATAAGTCTTATTAGACATTTCTTAACCAGCATTGATCACAATTTTTTTTTTAACATAGAAACTTAACAAAAATTATATTAAAAGACTGAGCCTAAGCAAAACAATAGTCTTACAGAGCTATCAAAATATGGTTCGGAGCCTAACCATATTTCTAATTCTAATACAACAAAGTCTATTGCTTTCTCCATTTTGGTTTCCTGAACATTTAAACACATTACATCTTTTACAAATTGGCCAATAAGCCACAAAACCTTAAAAAACATGATGCAAAATCTTGACTTTCCGATGCCCTTACCTGCAGAAAGGGTCTTTCCTTGATATCCATTGGAGCTGTACCATGATCTTCATTACTGTTGGTTGTATTACCATCACCGGCGGAGACCAAACCGTGATTGATGGAGGCAGATGCAGAGTATAGGTGCAGAGTATTGAAGAACAAGCATTGATCACTGTTACAATTCATTGTAGTCATCAATATAACTGCATCATTAATCCACTTGTTGGTGCGAGTTTGATCAGATCAAGGTCCTTCTCAGGTTACTAACAAAAGGTACCGTGTAGTCTAGAGCATTGCCATTTTCATCTCCTCCGAAGAGAAGAAGTCTCACCCGAAGCGCTACTGAGACAGATAGATAGGGAAGGGTAGGGAAAAGACTTAAGAGGATCCATAGAGCCTTCAAGACTCATTCATAATCTTGCACAAGAGACATGAATAGATTTGAAACATACATGTGCAAGAATCGAACCTACTTACGTTGCAAGCAAGCATTTAAACGTAGAACCATCAAATAGAACTCATAAGCCATAAGGAAATACTGTAATGCATAAGTAAACACACAAAGACACATCATATATGAAAATTTATGTCCTTCTTCATATTATCTTCAGAATCTTTCTCTGATTACAGACTCAAAATTACACAGTAGTGTGCTGTACAGACTCTTGGCTCTGGACTCATGTTGCAGAGCTCCAATTCTCAAACTGATAGATCCAATTCATTACAGACTCAAGACTTGACTTCACTCGATTTACAACACTCAACTCAGGACCAACTCATGATCCACTGGGTAACAACAAGTACAATGACTAAATCAACCAATCCACCAACCAACAACCCAACCAACCCTTTTACAATTACGTTCATCCCTATATATAAGTTGGGTTGTGTCTTCCTTCTCGGCTTGCATGCTTTCCTGTTCTGTTGCAACCATTTGTTGCTTAGTTGGCGTTGCGCTGACTTTCGCAACTGCTTTTTGTTGCTCTTTCTCCGGGCCTCTGATGAAGCTTATGCAACTCGTGCTCAATCAAAACGTGCGCGATTCCTTATCCCAAAAACGAAGGGCCCAACAAGCTCCGACCACAATCCTTGACTCGCTCTCGAGTCAAGTGCTTGGTTCTTCAACATTTTCTATGAGCATCTGTTGTGTTCCCTTGTCCTTCTTTTCTTCTTCCTTGGGCTCTTCTATTTGTGCTTCTGCTTCTTTTACTTTTTAAAATGAAGGGCCCAACTCTGGTACCAACTCCAAGGCTCGTTGTTTCACTCCTTGAAATGTTCCAACTTTGTCCTACCACTTCCTAGCGAGGAGTGATGCCTCGACAAAAAACTATTGGGTTGTTTCCTTGCTATCTGCCTTTGACTGGGACGCGACCAACAAGTTCCACTCGGAATCTGTTGTTGTATCAACTTGATGCATTTGCATGTATACTGCCTGAAGAACAGGTCAGAAGTCGCGTAGCTCTTTCTTTGCTATGGACTGTGCCTCAAAGAGGGTGTTCAACTCATTGTCTGCCTGTTGAATTTGGTTGAACTTGTGTTGTTGCTCCATAGGGTCCATTTTGGTCGCAACTTCTTCATTCAGCACTTGGATCTTTGTGCGCACCTCCTCCAAGACTTGGTTTCATTGAGCAATGATGCCCATCCAGTCGTTGACTTCCCTGAAGATTTTTGTGCATTCCGTTGTGTGCTTTTGCAATGCTACTCGGTCATTGTTACTTTGCAATACTATCTTCTACATATACTCCTGCAGCTTCTGGGCCTGCTGCTCTCCCTCTTGTTGGGCCTATTGTAACTGTGCTTTCAGTTGCTTAGCTTGAGTGGCGAGTTGTGTCCATGCTCCTTGTAGCAACTCGATATGGTGTTATGGCTCTCCCGCATCACTGACCTCGGGTAATTTGGGCGCAACCTTCCGAATCTTCGGCCAGACTTCGACAAGTCTTTCCTGTACTTTTTCCAATTTGCGTTGAACTTGGAGTTTGTCATGCGCTTCCTACATCCTGCATGTTTGTGCGACAAACTCTTCCTTCCTTGCAACCTCGACGGATCTCTCGGCCTCCTGGAGCCTTTGCTCTAATTGATTAGTTGATGCTTTGATTAGTCCAAATAAGTGCGTCGTTGGCCACTGTACGAGGTCAGCAGATGAAGGAGTTGTGTCTCTGGGTGCTTGCGTCTACAGTGGAAGTCCACTGGCTGTTGAATGCTCTGGACAGGTCTCTACCTCCTCCTCTATTGGTGGCCTTAGTGCGATCCTTAACCATAGCTATGAGGGCAAAAGAATCAAAACCTTTGTTTTGGCTATGCAAAGTTGCATTAGTTCTGCGCATTGTTGAGGGTCCTCGAGAACCCGCTCCATTTGCTCACGCGCAGATGTCGTGCTCGGCCCCGGTGTTGATGTTGGTTCCCTCGAAGGCTCTGGTAGCTCCGGTTCTCTTGTTGCTTCTACTTCCTACATTGTGGCGTCTTGTACATCCTCACCCTTAGTCGGTGAGGGGATTTGTCGTTTTCTCTGGGAGTGCAACCCCTCCATACTATCAGTGTCTTTTCCTTGCGCTGAAAGTTCAGGCTATTGTTCCTGGGTGTCTGGATTCAGACCATTCAACTTCGTGCTCTGCTCTGGCGCTTTGGGGTCTGGACCTGAAACTTTTGATCTTGTCTTAGGTGACTCTTGGGTTATTCCTAGGAGTCCTCACTCCATTATTTATGACTGATCAAGCTGCATCGGCTCTGGGGTTGTGGTCTGGGGTGGACTGGTGGTGGCGGGGTTCTCAGTGACGAATGTGGACGAAAATGTTTCAAGCTTCGGGTCATCCTAAATGTCAAGGATAGTGGTGGCTTTAACTGTTGCGCGGGTCCGGGGAGCGGTTGATGCAAGGGGTTGGGGGTTTAGAGGTTTATTCGGAGAAACCTCGGTTCTGGGCCTCTTCACCAATGGTTCGGTATCGAACACAACACCCAAGATATGGTTAACATCTGCACCTGACAACACGACATCGACTGGCAGCTGATGGAGGGCCGGTCTTTTCTTCCGCTCCTACTGTTGCATCTCTTCGTCCTCCTCAGAGTCTGATTGTGCTGGAGCTTCTGGCTTCTTTGGCTTTAGGCTTAAGCTCGGTCCTTCCCCTGCTCCTTTGTCTTTTTTCTTCAGCAGCTCCGTAGGCAGAATGTAATGCATTCCCGACTTGCGCGGATTACATTTAACTCCAGGCCATGACATGACTTCCCTGTCAAAGGCCTCCTTGTCCAGATAGAACGAAAACACCCTTATGTGGAAATATTCCCTGTTAACATGTCTCGGTCAGACAAATGTATGGTGTCAGTTCATGTTGAAGACGATCTTTCTCGTATTACAGTTGAGGAGCTCTTGTGGGATACACAACCTCTGTGTTGCATCTATCAAGTCGTTGTACCACTTAGTAAATGTTGTGGCGTTGAGGGTTGTATTGTCCGAATCTAGCCTGGACTGCCATGGCTCAAACATCTTCGCCATGCGCCCTTTGTCTAGTATCACTAGCTGTCTTCCCACAGGTGGCTTCCATTTGAACATTGTGAATGCCACAAGTAGATATCCATAAGTGAAGGTTCCTCCCTTCTCCTATGCCTCCTCGCATGCCACTAGTAGTTCCTCTAGTAGGTAACTACACCAATTGAACACTGCTCCATTGGCGCAAAAGTCAGGTAATGATAATGCATCTAGGGTGCATTTTCCCTTGTAGTATGATCTCATAACCTTGTTGGCTATGATGTAACAACCAGTCTGGACTGTCTCGGGTAGTATTGGTTCAATTATTGTTGTGCGTCCTTCCCTCTTTGTGTTGAATTTCTCATACAAGTTGAGCTTGCCTTTCTTTTTCCCGTGCTTACCGGGACCCTGGAATCCTTTCGACACATCCTCCCCTTCGGAGGATAGTCCAGTAATCTACTGGATATCTTCAGCATGGATTGGATATCGCTTATCCAACCATAGACTTCTGTCATGCACCCTTCTTATCAGAAATTTCATGCACCGCGCAACCTCACCAGTGGTACTGAAGACTGGTAGGTCTCTCAGGTTCATGATGGTCAAATTGAATAAATTGATGAAGTCTGATTTTGGCACAAATTGCATATCTCTGGTTCCATCTAGAGCCATATCCCAAAAGACATCTTTGTGCATATGAGGGAATATGACTGAATCCGTGAGGTCAAGTTCGAGGAGCTTAACATGCTCTACTTTCCCTTTTAGATCGCCCATGACCTCGACTCGGGGGTCACAGGGCTCGTCTAGTACCGCTTCTTTAGACATGGAACTTCGACTTGTTGTGGCTCTCGGCATTCAGACTTCTGCGGCAAGCTAAGGACTGCAAATTTCACAATGGTACAGGCTGGTTCGCTCTACTGAATTCGGAAATGACTATGCTTCTTTTGGAAATGATGCATTCTCGGGCGAGTTCTCAGGGCCTTATACTTGGCTTAATGGGCAAGTTTAGCAGTAACTATTGTTCATCATGACTGTATGGACGCAACGGGATCTGAGTTGTCCAACAAGACAATTTAACAGGGTAAATCCTATAGGGCGATTCTGGCATTTACTTATTTGCGTGAGTGGAATAGTGACGTGGCCGATTTCAGAGCTTTCTGTTTGACGGGTGGGTATCCCGGCATGAACTTCGATGGCATCTTTGCATAACACAACTTTATGGCTTAATAGAGTTCAGACGTGGTACCGAAATCGCAATAAAGGCTGTGACTAGACTGGGTTCGTGTGGCAGATGGATTCAGATCGTATTCAGATTCATCCTTTCTCCGACCACAAAGGTTGTCCCTGTCATATTAATGACTGTCACTAATGGATTCTCTTAAGCTTTGGATCCTGTACTGCTGAGTCATTAGTTCTATATCAAACAACACTTAAACAGAAAATGAAATATGTGTCATGGCGCAACACTGCGCATATTGACTTTATTACTGAATTTACAAAAATTTCAAAAAAACTCAAATCTAACTATTGTACAAGCTCTTTCGGACTAGAGCGATAATCCCTCTTTCTTAGTTTTGAGACAGGTATGGCTTCAGGCGAGCGCCATTCAGCCATCTTGGTCGCAACACACCATCCAGTTGTGCGAGTCTGACTGCTCCCGAGGGTCGGATCTTTGCAATCATGAATGGTCCCAACCAGTGCATACACAGCTTTCCAGGATGCTTCTGGTATCGGCTATCGTAGAGTAGCACCTTGTCTCATTATGTGAATACCTTGGTCTTAATGTGCCTGTCATGCCAAGGTTTTTGTCTTGATTTTTCAATCGACTGATGAAAGTCTGCTAGAAATCTGGTCTCTTCGAGTTCTTGTAATTCCGTAAGTCTCTACGCAATGGATTCCTCTTCTGTCATGCGTGTGACTTGTGCAATATACAAACTTGGAGTGATGAACTTTGCAGGCACCACTGCCTCTCTCCCATAAACCAACTAGAAAGGTGTGTACCTGTGGAGTTTATTTGTAGTTGTCCTATAAGCTCATAGTATAGCTGGAACTCGGTCATCCCAGTCCTCCCGGTTTGCGCAACAAACCTTTGTTAGTCCCCTTTCCAGGATCTTGTTGAAGGCTTCAACTGTTCCATTGGCCTATGGGTGGTATGGACTGCTCTTGTGATGTTGAATCATAAATTCTATTGTAAGTGATACTATAGTGTTGTTAATGAAATGATCTCCCTGATTGTTGGTTAGGCTCCTAGGACATCCAAACCGAGTAATGATATTCTCGAAAATGAACATGGCAGCAGTATCTATCGAACAGTCCTGTACGACTGTTGCTTCTTCCCAATGGGTAAGGTAGTCAGTCGTGGTAATGATGTACCTAGCCTTTGAATGTTTGACTGTGGGGTTGATTGGTCCAATGAAGTCAATTGCCCATTTCTCAAATGCTTATAGAGCTATAACTGGTTGTAGTGGTAGTTCGTCTTGGCATGACAGCTTGCCCATGCGTTGACAAACATCACACGATCTAGCATATACTTTTGCATCCTTGAAGAGTGTTGCCCAGCAAAGTCTTGCCTGTAGAACTTTATGTGTCATGGCCTTTCCTCCTACATGGCCTCCTGCAACTCCACTATGGCATTCCCAGAGTATATCCTACCTTTCATGATCTAGGACACACCGTCTGAGGATGTTGTCTAGTCCTAGTTTATACAATTGTCTGACGATTAGCTAGTGATCTGTTGCTCTAGCAACCATATGGCGTTTCTGGGTTGCGAAATAAGTTTAAGGACATGCCCCTGTACTGAGAAAGACTGCTATGTCCTCCAGGTATTCTGGTATGGCCTCAATCTTGAACAAATATGCATCTGGGAGATGATCATCTACCGCTCCACCACTTTCCCTTGACTCTAACCTGGACAAGTGATTAGGTCCTACGTTGCATCTTCCCGGCTTGATCATAACTTCAAAGGAAAATTCCTGAAATAACAACAACCATCTACAAATTGTCCCTTCCAACACAGGTTTGTTAACTAGATATTTCAATGCAGAATGATCAATAAAGAATTTGAAATGAGACCCTAACAAATAATGTCTAAATTTTTGCAAAGCATAAATCACAGCCAAACCCTCCCTTTCTGTCGTTGTGTAGTTTCATTCTGCTTGTGACAACTTCTGACTCGCACAATAGATAGGGTGATCCACAGCTCCATCTCCAGGTTGCGTTAAGATGGCTCCTGAGGCAATTCCTGAAGCATCTACATGGACGTGAAATTCATTCTCCTAGTTTGGGAATATCAAAATCGGTGTTGTGATGAGTTTCTCCTTAAGTGTCTCAAATGCTTTATCACATTCTAGAGTCCATTGTAATGTTTCAGCCTTTTTCAGTAGGATTTCCAGAGGTGCAGTAATGTTGGCATATCTTCGGATGAACCTGTGATAGTAACCTGTGTGTCCTAGTGTGGAGCGCAACTGCTTAACACTCATAGGTGGTGGCATATTCACAATGACCACAACTTTGGCTTGGTCTACCAATACTTCTTCTCAACAGACTATATGGCCCAAAAAATTCCCATGTGGTACATAGAAGATACACTTTCTGAGATTCAATGAGATCTGCAACTCTCTGCATCTGTCAAACATTAGCCTTAGCAGTGCCACATGTTCCTTGAGCAGGGTATATATTGTCCAATCATCCATATAGGCTTCTATAAATTTGTGAATGAACTCTCTAAAAGCTGTTATAACAATCCTAGAAAAAACTGCAGGGGCATTCCTTAAGCCAAATGGCATCATGTTGTATGCAAAAGATTCCCATTATGTTGTGAAAGTGGTCTTTCTTTTGTCCTCTTTAGTGATCCTAACTTGATGGTATCCTGAAAATCCGTCTGTGAATGAGTATGCTTCCTTTCCCGCAACCAGATCTAGCACCTCGTCTGTAAAGGGTGTTGGGAAAGGGTCATGTACACATGCAGAGTTGAGACTTTTGTAGTCTACACAGACTCTAATATCCTCTCTGCCTTTCTTGCTTTGAATAACTATCAAGCTAACCCACTTTGCTTCTTCTACTGCAAAAATGAGACCCGCTTCCAACATCTTATCTATCTCCTTCTTAACCTTCTCTTTTACTCTTGGGTTAAGACGGTATGGTCTATGTCTAACCTGCTTGGATCCTGGTTTTAACTCAATCTTCATTTCTCCCATGACTCCTTTGATTCCCTTTAACTCACAAAAAGTCTTTGGGAACAAGTCCTCATATTCCCGCAGTAAACTTTGTATTTCCTGACTGGTTTGCTCATCCCAGTAATCTCCCACCATGGCTATCTTGGGTTGCTCTGCGGTCCCTATGTTGATTTTGTGCAATTTTAATGGGTGATTGTAAGAACTATCGGTCTGGCTAGGTATGGTGTTTTGAATTTCTCTACTCCCCTCTATCTCTTTGATGGCTAGGTTTCTCAGTTCTTCTAAGTCATTTAGGCTTTCTGAATCTTTGCTAATCTGATAGCATTCTATAGGCTTCTTAGTTGAGGGCAAGTGGAGATTTGTCTGAAGTTCTTGGCTATGTTTGGCACATACCACTAAGTTTGATTTCTGATTACCATTATCTGTAAAAATAAATTCTTTAATCTTTTGCAGGGCTACTTCAAGCTGAGGGTACTTACTTTTGAATGAGAAGTCCTTGCAAAAATGAGCTGCCAATGTTTGCAAGTCGTTGGTTTGTCTTCTGGTTTCCTCATGTATAAACCAAGCTTTCAGGATTGGACCTAGAGAGTGGGGAAATACTTGAACCCATAAGTGAGAGGGTATCCCCGTAGCTTGCCACTGTGTCGCGCACTGTTCAATGTGTATTCTAGTATCCGATTCTCCGCTGAACTGTTGCGCAACTTGGAGATCCGTCTGCATCTCTAATTCCAGTTGCTCTTTATTCTGCAACCTGTACTTGATAGCTTGCTTAACCTCGTCCCAGGTTCTAAGTACGACTTTATGATTAGCCCACCATCTTGCAGGGTTGTTCTGAAAGGCTGCATCTAGTACCGAGATTATTTGATATTCTCTTACATTTTCCTCTATCTTGTGCAAAAAACTGTCGAGATCTGAGGTGCCATCGTATACTGGGTGTTCTCTAACTTCGGTCCCAACCCATCTGGTCGCTCTAATAGTTGCGCATCTTCTTGAGAATCTTTTGTGTGACCCTTGTTGCCAACTGTCGAAAGCTAATTCTGAATCTTCATCTGTTGACTGTATACCTCTCCAACTTATCGACCCATCGATGATGGGGTTTATATAATCGTTTCTTGTCCTAGCTGTTACAATATACAACTGGTCCAAGTCTTCTCCCTCCATATTATTGTCTGTTGGTTCTGTATACCTAGGTCCTACATATGGATCCAAAGGTTGAACTACCTTAATTCCCCCAGCCTCAAAGGTCATGGTGTCTTTCTTTAAGTCGATCACTGCATAATTATCATAGGCCCAATCAATGCCAAGTAGTGCAGGGTAGGGGTCCTTATCTCCCATGATCTCAATGACTTCAAAGTCAACCACTGTTTTTACTCCTGCTACATCTATTTCCACGTTCTCCAGTCTTCCTATGGGGAAGATACAATATTGGTTTGTCATTCTTAACTAAATTGGGGAATATGTCAGCCTAGGTTTTCCTAAGGCTTCCTAGGTCTTCTTCGGCATAATGTTCACATCTGACCCTAGGTCCAACATGATGTCCTTAATTTCAAATTCATCTAACTGGGCTATTAATCTGAATTCCTTGTCAGTTCGTACTTTTCTTCGCTGCACTCTCTGAGTAATTTTCTCAGGAAGATTAGCCCTTATCCTTGCTTCTAGGGGTTCTTCGTTCCCTAAAACTAGGTATAACACATTGCACAACTTTTTTGTTAGTTGATCATTCCCCAGAATGTCAGAGAATAATTGAAACCAAAGGTCAACTACGTTTTGAGGTTGCTCAGGTTGTCTTGGTACGAGTACAAGGTTTTTGGGTGCAGGGGGCAAAGTAGGGACTTGTGCCATCTTAGGGTAAACAGTCAGTTGGGGGGGATTCTTTTGCATTTCAGGACTAGGAATATTCTGAAATACTTCTATGGCATCTTTAAAGAACAACTTTTGTTTTAGAGGGTCATACCTGCCTTCCTTAGGTGCTGCTTTCTGGATCTGAGGTAGAGTATCATCATCAACTTGTGTCTTCACTCCTCCTCGAGTAACGATATTAAGGTTGGGAAATTGTCCCTTACTAACCCTCTTGATTTTTGAACTAATGAGGTTAGTTCCTTGTTGTCGTACTCTATCTTCCCACTTTGCAATTAATTATGGGCAGTCTTCAGTTGCGTGCCCGTTGGTTCTGCAGTGAGAGCACCATGGCCACATTGGATGAGGACAATCTCTAGCCAAGTGACCTTGCTCATCACAGTTATAACATTTGCTTGGTTCTCTTCCCCCGGTTCTTCCTCCTCTGAAGTCTCCTCCGGCTCCACCTCCTCGACCTCTTCCTGGTCCCTGAGGGTTTTAATTCACCCTGAATGTTGTTCGGTCTAACCTGTTTGCAAGTGCATTCAACACTCTACATTGATTGGTAGTATGCGTGGTAGACGCACAGAACTCACAGTGTACTGTGTTTGGTACTGTCGAATATTTCTGCATGATGGGGCACTGTCTTGACCCATGCCCATGGGTTCAGTAGATTTCACAATACTCGGTTGTTGGTGTTGCTTGGCCTCTTGCAAAAGCATGATACGGGGTGGGGTTATGGAATGGTAAGTTCGTCAACACTTGTGCAACTCCTCCTGTGGGTCCTGGTGGGGCTACCATCGGATTATGAGGATGTCCCATTCCCCTCATTCATGGACATTAGTTCGCCAGATGACCTTTCGTATAACATTTAGTGCACCAAACCTGTGGTCATCCTGATCTGGGTATCGTCAGCTACTGAATATTTTCTATAAGTGTCGATATTTGTCCTTGTAGTTGTGCCAGATTTGCATCTACTAGGGGTCTGGTCACTCGCAGGCTCCCAGGGTATCCTGCCATGGCTTCAATATTCATCAATTGTTCCAAGGCGTATGTTAATGTGGCTATCCGTTGTTGCGTTATCAAAATCCGAGTCAGAGGCAACAACCCCTGAATGTACCACTCACTTTGATGTTCTTCGTGGATTGGATGTGCCAACCTCCCTTTGGCATCTTTAAACTTCTGGTTGTACTCCCAGGTTGATTCACCTTCCTGCTACTGGATCTCGTGCAACTTAGACAGAGCCTGTTGTTTTGATTGAGGTAGTTTGAACTTTGTTATGAACCTCGTCCGTACCTGGCCAAGTGTGAATGCTTGACCTTGCGTCCCTGGCACTCCCGGCTCAATGATCTTCATGTACCACTTGAGAGCACGACCTCTCAAGGTAGTCTGGAACTTGACCAGCTTATTTGCATCTGGAGTCCCTCTGGATCTCCAGATTGCTTCGCACAAGAACTAGTGTTGCTCAACGTCTTCATCTCCCATACCCCCAAATTCTAGGTATCGAGCAATTGAACCTCCCGCATTGCCAACCATTGTTGATCTTGTTGTTCCTATCAATATGAACCTTAACGATCCTGCTTGTGATCTACCATGGGATCCCAATATCCTCCCTGTGCTCGCACTTCCTGGTTGTGATTGACTAATTAATTGTACTATAATAGAACTAGCAAGAGAAGGTAGTATCGAACTTACTGCTTGTATAGAAGACACTTGGGGTATGGGTGATTCGGGGTTGGCGCCACTAGCTTCGGGGCGATTTTATTTGATTTGGGGGATCTCATTTGCTTCCACTGGGACGATCTCTTTGACCGGATTCTCGATCTCTCCTGTTATCGGGGTTGAATCTTCTCTTTCTTCTCCAAGATTCATGCCAGCTTCTTCCTCTCTTACATCTGCACCTTCTCCTTCTTGTCCCACCTCATGGGGACTTCTTTCTCTCCACGCTTCTCTCTCGTTCAATCTTTGACTGGCCAGTCGTTCTTGTCTTCTCATCTTTTGCAATTCTTCCATCTGTCTTTCCTCTACTTCTCTCGATCCGCCTTCTTTCCTCAACTTCTCAGACTGTCTTGTTGCTTTCTTGATCTTACCGCGCCACCACTTCTCCACTATGGCGGTTCTTTTCAAGGCCCGCTCGTCTCTTGAGTCCATTTCTGGTTGTTTCCCCCCCATTTGTCAAAGAACCCTTCCCCTCTCTCATGCCATGACTCTTACCCTGCCTTGCCCTACCCCAAGCGAGGGTGTTTACGCTACCATCTCAGTCGGGGACATCGTCAGCATCCCTTCCTCCATCGAGAAAACCTTAATTCACAAGGGGATTTCTCTTAACAACCTTCCCCTTGGATCTTTCTTGAAAATTGCCTCTGCCGGCGAGAAAGACTGGTGATTCTCAGATGCAAATTCGATTATGTATCCCTCTAGTGTGGTGCTAACCCCGAAATCCATAGCTCATGTAACTGGACAATCTAGCATCTGAAGTGCTACTAGCTTTTTGGTATCCCACACGTAGATCCTCTTAACTCGCCCTTGGAACTCTGGAGCTTCTTGAAGCCTCTTTATCCAGTGGAAAAATTCTACTAGGAATTTAACCCAGAAAATCTCGTATTGGTCGTTCGATCTTTCTGAGTAGAAGATTGCTTCGCGAGTGTCTTCCACCGATTTTCTCCTCAGTTCTGCTTCTTTCCATATGAAGGCATCACAGTTACTTTCCCACCATTGATCAATACCAAATCTATGGATCGACGGAAGCATTCTCCCTACAGGTTCCCTTTTAGCACAAGTCCCAGCAATAGAACAATTTTGTTGGCATGAGTTTGATCAGACCAGGGTCCTTCTCAGGTTACCAACAAAAGGTACCGTGTAGTCTAGAGCACTGCCATTTTCATCTCCTTCGAAGAGAAGAAGTCTCACTCGAAGCGCTGCTGAGATAGATAGATAGGGAAGGGTAGGGAAAAGACTTAAGAGGATCTATAGAGCCTTCATGACTCATTCTTGATCTTGCGTAAGAGACATGAACATATCTGAAACATACATGTGCAAGAATCGAACCTACTTACGTTGCATACGTAGAACCATAAAATAGAACTCATACAGAGAGACACATCATATTTGAAAATTTAGGTCCTTCTTCATATTATCTTCAGAATATTTCTCTGATTACAGACTCATAATTACACAGTAGTGCGCTGTACAGACTCTTGGCTCTGGACTCATATTGCAGAGCTCCAATTCTCAAACTGATAGATCAAATTCATTACAGACTCAAGACAAGACTTCACTTGATTTACAACACTCAACTCAGGACCAACTCATGATCCACTGGGTAACAACAAATACAATGACTAAATCAACCAATCCAACAACCAACAGCTCGACCAACCCTTTTACAATTATGTTCATCCCTGTATATAAGCTGGGTTGTGTCTTCCTTCTCGGCTTGCACGCTTTCTTGTTCTGTTGCAACCGTTTGTTGCTTAGCTGGCGTTGCGCTGACTTTCGCAACTGCTTTCTGTTGCTCTTTCTCCGGGCCTCTGATGAAGTTTGCACAACTCATGCTCAGTCAAAACTTGAGTGATTCCTTATCCCAAAAACGAAGGGCCCAACACCACTGAACCAGTCAAGAAGGAAAAAATCTACATAACACCGTTTGCTTTCTAAAAGTATCGAATCCACAACGTTGGCACAAAATTTTAATGCAATTGTATGCCTACTTCCAAGAACCCAAAAAGCGTTGTATGCCTACTTCCAAGAACCCAAAAAGCGTTACAACATGAAGGTCTTTCTCAGTATAGAATGACAAGATATCTTTGGGATTTCCTATGCCTCTTATTTGATTTTGCAAATCCTGCATTTGTGGCTGCAGGTCTTAATATTTTTACTCCTCTTCTAAAATATTTATCAGATATATCTATGTTCTGTCTGATCATTGTAGTTTGGATAATTCAATTCATTTGGAAGCACAAACACAATGAAAAAAACCCGGTTGATCAGTGTTGCTCAAGCCTCCATAAGAAAGAGAGATGTACAAAGATCGAGGAGGTATGAGAATATAATAGAAGAAGACATTGTATTCCAGCTGAAAAGTACTTCTGAAATCCACGCTGGGAGAAGAGATTTATGGCCCATGATTCACGTTGAAGGAAGATTGCTTACCATCAATACCAGGGGGAAGCGAAGAATTCAATGAATGCTACATACTCAGTTGATAAGTCATAAAACTACTCCTTTGGAATTGAAACATTTTATGAACTTCAACTACCTACCCCACCTTGATAAAAATTGTACAATTTTCCAGAATGATACCAATAAACATACTTCACTCCGAATTGGCATGATCATCTCTGGGTCTTTAAATATCAAATAATTTATGAAGCCATACCATCGCTACCATTGTCATTGACAGGTTGAAGGATATTGTTTGATGTTTTGGCTCTTCCGTGAAGGCAAATTTTGTTTTGCCAAGGATGGAGGATCTGGCGAAGAGCCTTTTGAATGTCTATTTTCTAATTTGGGGTTAGTTTTTGTTTGATTGCTATGGTATTATCAAAGGGGATGTGAGGTCTTTGAACTGGATAAATTTTCTAATCAGTGATATGTAATTTTTTTTTTACATTTATTAATACTCTTTTTTTTTTTTTCTTTTCAGTTTGAAAAAAAAACAAAACCTATCAAATCTCTCTTTCAAAATTAAATAGAATAATCATTGATTCATGTGATTAATCCAAATCTTTGTTCCAAAATTAAATATAATGATCATTGATTGTGATTAATCCATTATCCTCTTCTTATGTTGCCTTTCTTATGTCCTTAGTTTCTTAAGGCGCTAAGGCATTGTCTAACTGTTCTACGAAATGGCCTTTTTGTTGGAATCCAATGATATAAATTTGCACGAAATCATTATTTTTTGTTGTTTCAAATCCATTTCTGATTCATGTGATTCGTGTGATTAATCATTGATTCATGTGATTAATCCATTATCCTCTTCTTATGTTGCCTTTTTTTCTATGAGTCTACTTACTATTTTATGTTGAGGGGTAATTGTTTGAATTTTTAGCAGGTAGGTTTCACACTCTCCTCACCCAAGTTCAAAGTTTTAATGAGATATTGACCCGTTGTGATAAGGCTAAAATGGTATATGCCCTAGAAGTGAGACCTCCGTGGGTGTGTTTCTGGATGTCTCAGCCCTTGCTAAGACATAAGTTATTGGTATATTTGGTTTGCGGGTTGTCTTGGGTTCTTAGCTTAGGTGGTTGAGTAACATGTTTGTTATTCTCCCCACTTGGATTCAATTCCCATTATGGACATGTTGGTTCGTTGTGATAAGGCTAGAAGGGTAGATGCCCCCAGGGATAAAGGTCCACTCCGGTGTGCTTTGAAACACCTCGACCCTTGCTAAGTCGCAAGTGTTTGGTATATCTAGCTTGCGGGCTAATGGATATACTCTTGGGTTATAGTGGTAGCCAACATGATTGATCTTGGGCCTAGCCTAGGTCAATCTTATGAGTTACCGATTCCCATGATTTAAAAAAATAAAGATTGGTTTACGGTTGTGACAACCAACTAGCCTAAGTATGATTGATCTTCGGCCTAGCCCAGGTCAATCTTATGAGTTATCGATTCCCATGGTTTAAAAAAAATAAAAAATTGGTTTGCGGGCTCTAGCAACCAACTAGCCCAGACCACTCTAATGAATTACCAATTTCTCATGGTTGATTTTGTTTTCTTTCTTTATTTTACATTAAGATACAATTTTTCGATTTCGCTTCCATTTATTACGCCTTTTATTGCTTTTAAATGTTATATACACTTTTTTCTAGTGTGTTAATCTTATGCTAAAATTTACCTTGCATTATACCTAAGCAAAGGTCACCCTAAGTATGGAGGATTCCACTTGAACGCAACCTTTGAATTACTAGAATATATATATCTTTTAATGTAGAACTTGCCAAGAGACAACCAAATTACCCAAACATAACTTCTCCCAAGAATTTAGATGCCACCCCTAATTAAAAAAATATATATGAAATTTTATGATAAATAAGAAAAACTAGCATAGCTTATGATAAAGAAGGAAAACCTAGAGAGAACATTATCATAATGATAAAATCTAGCTCAAATCAATGAAAACACATAAAAACAAAGTCTGTATGCTTCAACTAAGGTTAGAATCAACCTTCACCCGCTCACAAGTCCTCTCATAAAGAAGGAGGGGTGAACCCTCTCAGAAGTCCCCCATACTCTTGGTGCAATGACTTGGGAAAGGATGTGGAGTTAAGAAAATACATTCCATGTTTTTGAGACCAGACATAATGAATATTAATATATGTATTTTTAAAGGTGACAAAATCTATTATAATTTTATGGTGAATTGAAAATGAGGGCATTGATCCACAAATGCGTGTTGACTCATTATCGTTGTTTAAGGAAAACCATGCTACCTAAAATGACTCATTAACAATGTTACACTTATCATGAGAATATCAGATTTCTCGCGATAATATCGCCACACATGAGGAAGCCGATAATATTGCGGAAAATTCTCACGATAATTTCTCCCGAGAGTTTCTCGATATTATCGCGAGTTGACCTAAATTCTCGGTTTGCTAAAGATCCGTGCTCCTTTTGTCTTATAAAACCAGTTTTGGGGTTTTATTTTGTCATTTTGCAAATGTTGCTTGTGGGGTTTGAGCTATAATGGCGTTGTAACCATTTTCCATCAAACAAACAAGGACAAATCCATAGTTTTTGGTGCCATCAAGTAAGCATTTTTGGAGTGGGGATCTACTCCAATCTATCTACCATATCCATTGAACCAGGTATGTAAACAAAATTATGCCTTCATTTTCTTTGTTTTTCAAGATTTAGTATAAGGTTTGCAATGACCATTAGATATGCCTCTTCTCAACATTTTTTTATGGGATTTAACACTTATGTAGCTATGATATTTTAATTTTAACATTCTTTAAGTGTTTTGTGGATCTTGATTTTGAATTTCCCCATTTGTTTTGTGTCATAGGTTTAAATTTTAACGATTTAATTTGTGCTCAACAAAATGGCAAAGCCAATGGATCTAATGTGGGAGTATGGTGAACCCTATAAGGGCCATAATAGAACAAAGTTGAGTTGTAAGCTACGTGTAAATGAAATGTCTAGCAGAATCAACCACTTGAAATACCACCTTGCCAAAATCCTGGGGCATGAAGTAGAAATTTGCCCAGTAGTTACCCCAGATGTTGTCCTTAATGCAAAGAACTCAATTCTTGATATTACTTGGAAGAAACATTAGAGGGAAGAATTGAGGAACCACAAGGGAACCACAAGCTACTCAGGGGCAGGGGAAACCTAATCCTCAACCACACCTTCTTAGAATCTTGGTGCATTATGATTATTCTTATAGTATCTAGATGCCTCATGATGATCATGTCATGAGGTACATTTATTTTTGTTTCGTTGTGATTTTGTATTATCTTGTTAGGACTTATGACTTAGGATAGATATCATATTTCAATATCGATGATTGATGTACCACTTGACATCTTACACATCTTATATATCGGTTTTATTTTCATATTAATGTAACAATTTGTTTGTTTGATGTTGCTGTTGTTTAGATGTTTAAAAAATTGAAAAAAATTGATTATTTTTGTATTTTTTTAAGTTTCCAATAAATTCCCGATAACAATATATGTAACATTGCTCACTAATACTCTATAAGGGAGTAGACTTTTATTCCTACCAATTACCTTTGGGTCTTAGTTTGTTTCCTTACATTCGAAGAAGAAGAACTCTTAATTAATTAGAAGTAGTTTTAAATCTTACTCCAAAACCAAATTTCTAAAAAAATTACAAAACTACCCCTTATAAAATAGCACACTTGGTATGAAGTGGAGTTTAATCCGCATCCAAAAATGTTCTAATCGCATGGGGTGACCTAACTTAAATCTGCAGATTCAACAATTTGTCGCCAAATTTTGAGTAAACATGACCAAAAACTACTTTTAAAATTATCTTTAAAAACCTCAAACCTCGACAACGTGGCCTTGCACCTCTTGCTCCAACCCCACTGAAAGATATAACATGCCAATTCATCTTTCAACAAGCTATTGAGTTTATTAAACACTATTGTTATGCCACGTGGACTTTAAGCCGTGCAAAATTTGCCCACGCAACTACCGGTCCCTCTACCCTAGACAATGGATCCAATGAAACCCTACATCCACCTCCCATAAACCCTAAAGCCGCCTATAATTTCACCAGCCGAAGGAATCCTGTCTGCTTTAATCTCGTTTCCGATATCTGGGAGTAACATGAGTAACATAATGGGAACCCCGAAGAGGAGGAGAACACGTACAGGGCACCTAGAGATGGGCAACGCAGAAGAAGCGGAAGAAATGAATCCTGCCCTTGACATGGAAGGACCGGTGGCCATTATGTGGGACATAGAAAATTGCCCTATACCGGCGGGAGTCCCTCCATTGGATGTCTCAGGAAACATCAGACACTCACTGCTGGTTCATGGCGGTGTGAAGGGAGCCATCACCACCTTCTCGGCCTACGGAGACTACAGCCATATGCCCAAGTCTATCAGACAGGGCTGCCAGAAGACCGGGATCAATCTCATCGATGTCCCCAATGGGAAGAAAGATGCGGCTGATAAGGCCATACTGATTGACATGTTTTTGTTTGCTCTGGACAATAGGCCTCCTGCTCTGATTCTTTTGATTTCTGGTGATGTGGACTTTGCTCCCGCTTTGCATAAGTTGCGACAGCGGGGTTACACTATTGCGGTTGCGTTGCCTAGGCTAAAAGTGCACTCTGCGCTCTCAAACGCCGGAAAATTTGTGTGGGATTGGAATAGTTTGGCCAGCAATCAGGGTCTTGGGACGATTTCGAGATTCAATCTGGATTTCATGGCGGCGCATATCACCAAGAGCTCTTTGACTGCAGGAGAATGTCAAGGTCATAAGCCAGTACCAAGGAATGCCAATGGTGTGTATTTTCTCATTTTGTTTACTCTCTGTATCCAGTGAGATCCGTTTGATACGCTATTGTTCCTCGCACAAACTCATCTAAACATGTATCTGATATACCCTAAACACTAAACTTTGACGTTGTGAAGTTCAAGTTTGCAAATGTAAAATTCCAAACTTATTTATTTGAAAAATGCTTTCTTTTAAATTCTATTAGAAAACATTTAGAAAAAGGATGTGTCGCAAAAGCAGACATCTGTGTCTCAGAAGCAGACATCCACAAGCAAGAGCAGGTAGAAAAAAACCTTGCACCTAGAAAAAAAACATCAACTGGCTTAGCCTGGATGACGTCGCTGCTGACCAAATGATGACATTAGTACAGACCAGATAGCGTCCCTCTACAAATCACCGGCACCATACAAGGGAGCAGCATGAGCTGAATTCGAGGTATGCACCCTCGAGTTTCACAACCTCGAAATGCGTATCAGAGAGATGGGTCTGTGCTACTGTCCATACGCTATGCATCAACTCCACATGCCCATTTTCTAGAATCATCGCACTGTTACACCAACTATTGATCGATCGCCCACCCCCACCTGAGCTGTAGAGCAAGTCGCTTCTCTTGGTGTGATTATTATTTTTATCGATTGCCCAGCCCCCAATCTGTAGAGCAAGTCTCTTCTCTTGGTGTGATTATTATTTTTATCGATTGCCCATCCCCCAAGCTGTAGAGCAAGTCGCTTTTTGCTGTGATTAGTGTGTTATTATTTTTTGAAGTGTTTTGAGACAATGCTATCAGAAGTGAGAAACACAAAACGGGTATGGTGCGGTATACATAAATTCCTAGGTTTTTCTACAAGTAACATTGTAGGGTTCTTAAGGTTTTGTGTGTGTATAAATTGCAAGTGATTCAAAATTCTACAAGTACATATTCAAAGACAGTGAAAATTCATTTTCATAAGTTATAACAAAAATCTAGCCATCCTCATTCATATTCATAGTAGAAAGTTTGCAATGCAAATTATCAAAATCATGATTCATAATGCATAAATGTTCATCCTCATTCATATTCATAATGGAAAATTTGTGATGCAAATATCAAATCTTGATTCATATAAATAAATGTTCACAGTTCGGTTCAAAAATTATAAATCAGGTCACAAACATATTATGTTTTGGATTCCATCTCTTCAGTGGGCTCTTCTGGATCGAAAGAGCTAGAGCCACTGCCTTGACCACAACCAAGATCAATACTGGAAAAAAAGCTCCAAGCTCCAAGTGGCAATACTCATAGCTTATATGTGCAGAAAAATTGCCTCCACAGACTTGGTTTAGAGTCAGGGATTATTATTATTATTTTAGGTTTATATACCTGTTAAATCTACTTTTTTCATTTCCTTAGGCCCTTTTCTACAAATCTTGTCTATGTATCTTGAGAAACATAAAGTGTTACTTGAGAAATGGTTTTCATTTCTTGAAAAAGGCAAGACATTCTCAAGAAATACGTTTCCTGTCCGTTAACGGGAAACACCAATAAAAATAACTATTTTTGATATTCTTCCTATTTTGGAAGGCTTTTTACCATGGGTGACAGAGTGCCATCACACTTTTGGTAACTGGCTTGCAGCCGCTCCCCCATGAACAAATGACTAAACAAATGTAATTTTTCTTGACTCCATGGGAGATTTCTAGATTCACTCACACTGATAAGCCCAAGTTCAAAGCTTGTTATGCGGCATGCCTCATCAGTCAACATTGCAGGGCTAAGCCAACTTATAGCCATCAATGATTTTATACCTAGTGAGAGGCTTCTTGTACAACTATGCCCAATCCTTCCACCAAATTTTCAAAGGCTTGACAGTAAGCTTAAACAATAAGCAATCTTGAAGAATGTTGCAAAATTGTCAAAAAATTGGTGATCTTTTGGCAAGTGCAACCCAAAGTGAGAAATTAAAGTGAAAAAACTGTGATGTTTGGAATAATTTGATAAGCTTTCTTTAAAAACTTGTGAGGTTGGTGTGATTTATTCACTATTTTTTGGGAAAACTTGTTAATTCTCTTGAAAAATCAGAACCTAGTTGCAGATTTAAATAAATAAAAAGCAGAACTGAACTTCTTAATACAAAAATCTGAACATGTCGATTTTCTTAACACTCTAAATGCAACGGAAATAAACTCATAAAGACACAAGCATTCACAAAGAAAAATACTCAGAGATTTTTGGTCAATTGACCCCGGAAAAAACCCAACTGGGAAAACGGTCTTCTGCTTGGTGATTTCTTATTATTTCAAGAAAGGGCAATCTCAGAAATTTTACATCTGCTGTTCAGAAAAATTATCTGAGGCAAAATCTCTGCCTTTAACACATTGACAGCTCTCATTCCCCTCACCCTGCTCATGGTCTAGCTGCTGGTGCGCTCTATGGCCTGTACGGCCTTGCTGTAGAGCCCAAGCTGTGCGACCTAGCTGCTGGGCGCACTGTATGGGCCGTATGGCCTGCTGGTACATCCCAGATCGGGCTGTTTACTTGTTGGGCGTGGAAGTAAGCTGGCTGATCAGAAATGGAGGCCGTACGGCCCCTTTTCCTCTTGCTGAAGCTTGCTCTGTAGCTGAACCTGCTCTCACTGCTGTAGCTGCTCTTTCACCAAGTCGACTTGGGCACAATGAGGCCCCAAAACCCTATTTTTTCCTTGGTCCACAAAATACATGCAAACAATCCATGTGTGAATCCCAAGGCAACCATCATTTGTTTTCTCCAAACCATGTGCATAAGAGAGTGTGCCATCCTCTCCAATAATGATAAAATAAGCATGCAATCCTTGGACACCGTGCCCAAGAGAGGAGTGCTCCATCAAAGCCCCAAGTCTCCTCTAAATAAACCCCTCTATGTGTGAACAACTACCAAGTGAAGTAGGGTGCTCAAGCAATTAACCTTCATTAAAATAGAATGGACTAAATTAACCATTGAATAGTTAAATCAACCTCAACAAAGCTTAATGCTTTAATAAAACCATAGTCCAACCTTCCAATAATCACCAATTGGTTAAATCAACATGAACATGTGGGCCAGTAGTGGGGGTGCGCTCCAACAAGTGTTGTATCATGCAAATAAATCTGACCATGATAACAACATAATGATAAAATAGAAGCTCCACCTAGGCTTGAGCTTAGGGTGCACCACCGAAGGACTGTAACATGATAATACCTCATCAAACCTTAGAAAAATGCTTGATCACCTAATATGTATGTAGTACGCCTCCCATCTAACTCAAACTTAGGAAAAGTACATCAATGAGGGTACTAACATCATCAAACACATTCCCCCTAGGTGATATCCAACAAATGTTACAATGTTAATTCATATCACCTAGGGAAATCCCTCTAAGGCGAGGTGCACTACCACAACATGCATCATCCAACCAAATCAACACCATAAGAGAAGGGGACAATAGAAAATGCTAACCCATCCAATCATCAAGTATGTCCTCACTATGCATCCATCACAAGAGGATCTTGTAGAACTCCCTCTCCCAGTGACACAAATAATACAACATCATCATGCAAAAGTCACTAGGATACTCCAACAATATCATGAAACATTTACCTCTGAATACCATTATCTAACCCCTTGGGGGGCTAGAACCATCATCCATGAACAGGAGGTAGCACATCCAAGATAATCTAGTATACTGAAACCACACCATGATGAGATAGCATGCTCCATAACCATCAAATGTTCAACCGAGGGGTGACCAACAAGGCAAGCACATGTGAGAAGACCACCAAACCAGCAAGCATAATCATTCAACCAAGGAGAAGTAAGAGTCCCCAAACCAAAGACCTCCATCATATGATCTGATGCCATGAAGAAAAAGGGTTCCATGAAGATATATCAACCCAAGTTGGTCCAATGCTCCTAGGTGCTAGCAACAAATCCCACCAATGTGATGAAAATCACAATGTGGAACCTGATACAATATGAGGTGTAACAGGGCAGTTTAATCATTAATGTATCTAATTAGATGATGTTGAATTTAATATCCCCCTTGGATATCAATAGATTCTTTTAGATCACCTTGGAGCATGGTTATTAGAATTGGTTTGGAGGAATTTTAGTTTGGAGTCTTTGGACTGGACCTCAAAATTGGTTCAATTGACTGGTTTGGATCTTGAATCAACATGTTTTGTACTACCCCAATCTGCATGCCAATAACCCCAAAAAAGCACATCGGGAAAAAATAAAAATTTGAAGTGGGAGTGTTTGGTGATGGAATTAACCACATTAGACCTCACACAGAGAAGATAAAAACTGGGGTGTTTTTCATCTTTTAACACACCTAACAGTTTTTCAGCATTTCAACTTATATGCAAAACAAGACGTTGTACCCCTTCCTCCTACACCCCGTGTGTAGGGGTTGTGGAATTTTAGGATTGAAACCTAGAAGGGGAATAGGTTGCTTGATGGTTGCAACAGACTGAAACCTTTATATTGCCCAATGGTGCTTGCTGATTTACAACATTGAGTGGCAGTGGCTATTGATACTAAGACAGAAAAATACAAATTCTTGGACTCAGCGAAGTCAGTGTAATGAGCCAGACTTCAGATGGGCTATATGCTCATAAGAGTATGATGTTTTTTGGACTCTAGAGGCCATTATTGGGCAAGTTAATGTATCTAATTTGACTTGGTTGAATTTGATCTCCCACCTAGATATCGATAGATTCCTTTAGATCACACTGGAGCATGCTTATTAGAACTGGTTCGGAGGAATTTTGGTTCAGATCAATCCCGAATTGGCCCAACTGATTGGTTTGGATATTGAATCAGCATGTTTTGCACTGCTCCAACCCGGATGCCAATAACCTAAAAAAAGCACATTGGAAAAAAGAGAAGGAATTAAAAGTTAAAGTGGGACACTCATTCGATTTCAGAATGTTTGGTGATGGAATTGACCCCATCAGACCTCACATGGAGAAGATAGAAATTGGGATGTTTTTCTTCTTTCAACACACTGAACAGTGCTTTTAACATTTCAACATACATGCAAAATAAGATTTGTACCCCTTCCTCCTACACCATCCCTTGCCCTGGGAATTGTTGGATTCTAAGATTGAAGCCTAGAAGGGGAATAGGTTGCTCAATGGTGGCCACTGATTGAGACTTTTACGCTGCCCAATGGTGCCTTCTGATTTAAAACATCAAATGGTAGTGGCTATTGATACGAGGGACAAGCAAAATACAAATTCTTGGACTCGACTTAGTCTGTGTAATGAGCCAGACTTCAGATAAGCTATATACACATTTGAGTATGATGATTTTTGGACTTTAGAGGCCAGTTAGAGCCTTAATGTTTATGTATTTTCTTTAAGAACTTCAATTATATGCATCACAGAATTTGTAGCGGAATGCTATTTTTCTATATTCACACCTACATGATATATACATGAGCAAACTTTACATATTCAGTGTCGAAAGGTTAGATTTACATTTATGCACATGAATATATATTTATTAAGTTCAAATTTGAATATTTTTGTATTTTTTAATCAACTATTTCTATACTATTTTTGTGGTTAATTCCAGTCTGGTTCTTGATTTGTAATTTTGGGAATTCCGGTTCCAGTTTTGATAACCTTGTCTTCATGGTTAACCTGAATGCGGATTCTCTTGCTGGGCCATGGCTGCAAGGCTCTTTTGGGCGCTTGGCAAATAAATTTCTCAAAAGGGGTTGGGTCAATCTTTCCATTAAATTGTCAACATTGGATAGGGAGGCTAGGGTATTCAACCCAAATGGGGCAATGAAGTTGGGCAAAAGTCTCAGCAGAGAGGTCTTTGCTCCAATGAGTTAGAACAACAAGAGTATTTTTGCAGATCTATGGATCCGGTTGCATGATAGGCACACAATTGATAGATTCCCTAAACTTAAACATGAAGAAACAGTTGGTCAGATTCTTGGTACTAAACACCTATCAACGAAATGGCTGCCAGGGCTCTTGGATCCATCCCCTGATCATATTTTTTGGAGGGATATGGCCAACAAAATAGACCAGCAGATCATGCATACTATATTTAAGACAAGCCTTTTCATGTTAATCAGAAGTAATTTTAACAGCTGCTTGAGAAGGAACAAAGACATTATAGTTTGGAACACTATGGGTACAAATTTATAGGACTTCTTGGGTGCATGATCACACATGCTATAGCCACCTACTTGATGAAGATCATTGAACTTTGTGATCAGCTTGTAGCAATTGGAGAAGAGATCAAGAGCGAAGAGCCTTAAACATGTTCTCATCCTCTTGGCAGCCTTTTGTCCGAGGGTTTTGTGCCTAAGAAAAGCTTCCCACCTTTGAGAAGCTATGGGAGGACTTCATCCAGGATGAGAAAATATTGGAGAGTGTTGTAGGTATAGAGGAGAAAGAGCAGAATCTTGCCCTCATTAGCAAGTTGAAGAAGGGCAACAAGAAAGGAGGACCTATGAAGAGTCAGAAAGGGAAGAAAGAGGATTCAAGTTCTCCTCTAATTAGGGAAAGAATGACTTGAGCCACATCAAGTCTTTCAAGTGTGAGAAGTTTTAACACTATGCTTCTTAGTGTCATGAGAAGAAAGGGAAGGGAAAGCAACAACAACATAAGCAGTTCGTATGGAGTGCAGATGCATCAATTGGAGTGGATGAGCTTTCTTCCAAGCTTGAGACACTTCTCCATGGTCTCATGCCTCTCATCTAACACCGTGTCTGGTGTCAGATGGTATGTGGATAATGGAGCCTGCAAACATATGACATTGAACAAGAGGGCCTTCAAGAAATTTTAGGAGTAGGAGGTAGACATGCAAATGGAACCTGGTGATGATGCTACTTATCCAGTAGCAAGAGTAGGATATATCTCATTCCAGATCCCATTAGGTGATGTCCTCAAGTTTATTGGTGTTTTATATGTACTTGGTTTAACTAAGTATATTCTTTTAGTTTGAATGGTGATAAATCTAAGATATATTGTTGAGTTTGATGATCAACAAGTCCTCATCTAGAAGAAATGCTTGGATCTTGGTTGGGTTGTGGCTAGAGGTATTTGAGAGGGTGGTCTGTATAGGTTGTAGGGAGATTCTATGGGAGCCCTAATGCATGACAATGACAACTTGTGTGAGATTTGGCACAAGAGGCTAGGTCACATGCACTATGGAGTGTTGCTGATCTTGAAGGACATGGTGTAGGGATTGTTGGACTTCATGGTTGAGAAGAAAGCAATGTGCAAGGGCTATGCACTTGATAAGCGTGTGAAGGCTACTTTTCTTAGCAATGAGCGTAGGTCAAGAGAGCTTCTTGATCTAATCGACTAACATGTATGTGGACCAATGACTTTAGCCTCCTTATTAGGTAATGATTATTATGTTTCATTTATTGATGATTCCTTTAGGAAGTCTTGGATTTACTTCATGAAGACCAAGGACGAGATCTTCAAGAAGTTTCAAGAGTTTAAGGCTCTTGTAGAAAATCAAATAGGAAAGAAGATTAAGGTGTTAAGGTTTGACAATGGAGGGGAGTATACCTCGAAGGAGTTGGACACTTTTGGTAGGCAATCTAGAATCAAGGAGTTGATAGTGCCCTACAACCCTCAACAAAATGGGATTGTAGAGAAAAGGACTTAGCCATAACCTTCTTGTTTTAAGGGCATTTTTGTGGGTTACAATGAGACCTTTAAAGCTTATAGTCTACATTCCATCTTAGCAGAAGGTGGTTGTGAGTAGAGATATCAAGTTTGATGAGTATGCATGGTCCTGTCTTAGGAACCTCCAATAGCATTGAGGAGGTAGAGGAGCTTGCTGCCCCAAAGGTTGATCCAAGGTTGCTAGAGCCTATGAGCGGATGATTCGAAGTGGATCCAAACCAATGACAAGTCTTACAAGTTTAACTCAACAATTCATGAAGGTTAGCAAACATTGTAAAACACAGTACATGTAAAGATGAATGAGACAAAAAGTGAGAAAAAAATTAAATGAAAAGAAAAAAAATGAATAGGAGAGAAGGCTAAGGAATGGGAAGTGAAGGGCTATAGATGTTGGCCTTCCTTTACCCCCCAACTCTCCCTATTTTTCTCATGAATTTCATTCTCAAAGGATCTTTTTTGGCCAAGAGAGAAAGAGGACAGAATGCCATGGTAGCAATGTATCCAAAGATTACTCGAATAAAGATCTGAGCCCCCATTCAAAGGTGGTTTTCCCATTTGGGTTTCCAGGGTAAATGATGTGTCCATGTGCATTGGTTTTGCTCTATGTGTTGAGTATGCTACTGTGTTAATTGACATTTGTATTTTATTGAAGCTGTTGTTTGTATTTTAATGGTTGCTCTATAGTATTTTAATAATTGTTGTGATAGTTATAAAGTTGAGAACTCAACTAGCTTTGTAGTTTGGAAGTTTGCCTTCATATTACAATATTTTGATGGCCAATACTTATTCCAACAACTCTTTGTCCTCTATCATTGGGTGATTTTGGAAATGGGAAATCAATGGCTCCCATTTCAGAGCTATTGCAATTAAATTGGGAGTTGCTAAATTGGTATCCTAAGAGCTGTTGGGAATTCCTCTCTCTTCCAAGGTCATGCTCTCAATAACTGAATTTAATTTGCTTGTTGGCTAAGCTTTCACCTTCACCATAGACCGTATGCACCTCTGGGTTGAATTTCTTATAGCTCGGTCGAATTAGTTTTTGCTTTGGTCAATTTCATCTCATTTCCCTGGGCCAATTTTTCCCTTGGGCGAATTCTTCTTTTCTTGAATTGCAATTTCATTGCTTGGGGTGAATTGATCCTCCCTTGGTCATTTTCTTGTTGTATGGTGGCCATATGAATTGAAAGCAGCATGTGGACGTCTTATCTTTCTCTCCACGGTGGTTGGCATCAAATACAAAACGTTTTTTGCATCTGAGCATGACAATAGAGGAAAAAGATGATTATTGTTGAAGTAAAATGTTTTGGCATTTGTGGAAATGAAGGGAATCGACCCTGATTAGGAATTGGCAGATATATATACAAACAGAGAATGTTCATATGCTAAGTAGGCTCATTAAAAGAGTAGAGTAAGCTTCACTTAGTAATTTGAAATGGAGTATTTAATTTAGACTCTTGCATTGGTTGTCTGAGACTCGTGAAATGAGCAACATTGGTAATTAGTTGCAAAAGAATGCAGGTTGTTAACTCTTTCATTAGCAACATTTGATTTGTTGCTCAATGTTCAAGGACTTGTGCGTTTGTTGCTAGAGTATTGATGTTCTGGATGCCTCAATTCATAGCACAAAAAGTGTTCTCACTTTTCATGCTTTGTTTCCCAATTTGGAAATTGTTTTAGTCGATGCATTGTTTCCATTGGGCATTGACCAAGTTGTTGATTGTTGCTAGTGGACATCACCTACAGAGGTTGGTTCTAGCCATGTACAAAGGATTATCCTAGCATCTCAAAGCCAATAAACCAAACCACTTGAACATAATTGGGAATGCTCATAACCATATTGATGAGTGGGTTACTCCATTTTTGAGAATTGGCATTGGTTTTCCATAGCACTCTAGCCATTGAAGTCTTGAAACTAGACTTGAAGGCGGACAAGACTTGTTGGTTGCCATAAGCAAGTAATCAACAAGGTAACCCATCACGCAAACAAAACCACCCTCACATGCCTTCAGAAGAAAAGTGAGTAGGGGTTAGTCTTGTAGTCATTATGAGAATAGACATCTCTATACAAGATAGAGAA
>CBVK0102547952.1:0-13518 GCA_900067695.1 Picea abies | reverse complement strand
GTTGCTCCATCCCATCTGTGTTTTTCTGAAGAAGAAGAACAACCAATGTGTCATTTGAGGAAAAATAAAATATCATAAATTCTTTTGAATAATCAAGGCTGGTGAGAAAAGGTGTCTCAATCAATGCTTGTTCGATTTGATCAAAAGAATTCCGAGCTTCAAGAGTCCATTTCAACTCATTTCCCTTTCTAAGCATATATGTGATAAAATTAACCAATTCAACAAAGTTAGAGATGAATATTCTTAAAAAGTTTATTTTACCCAGGAAAGAATGAATCTCCTTCTTGGACCTAGGAAGAGACAAAGTCTTGATGGCCTCTACTCTACTTGGATCAATCCTTACCCCTTATGCTAAGACAATGTGTCCCAACAACTTGCCTTCTTTCATAGCAAACAGATACCTCTTAGGATTGAGTGACAACCCAAACGTTCTACATTTCAGGAAAACCTTCTTCAATTGATGATAATGTTCCTTATCATACTTTGAGAACACTTTAATGTCATCCAAATACATGAGTACAAATTTTTCCTTTTCCCCAATGAAGGAAATATCCATTGCTCGCTGGAAGGTTGTTCCTGCATTCATGATACCAAAGGGAATTTTGGCATACATGAATGTGCCCCAAGGAGTAGTGAAAGTTGTTTTCTCTCTGTCTTCAGGTAAAACAAAGATCTGATTGTACCCTAAGAAGCTATTAATCATGGACATCATTTCTGAACCATTCACCCTCTATAAAATATGTTCCATCTTAGGAAAAGGATAGTTATCTTTCTTGGAACTCCTGTGTAAATTTATGAAATCAACACAAAGTATGATTTCACCATTCTTTTTCCTCAGAGGGACTAGATTGGAAATCCACTTAGAGTACCTTAAAGGTATGATAATTTTATCATCCAACAACTTCTTGACTTCTTTTACCATTATTGGAAATAACATGGGATTAATTTGTCTTAATTTATGCCTAAATGGCTTGGTATCATCCTTTAAAGGAATTTTATGGTCAATGATGCTTGTATCATAAGTTTGTAGGTCCTCATATTTCCAAGAGAATACATCAACAAACTCCTTCATTAACTTCACATATTCATACCTTTGTTCATCTGATAAACTGCCAACTTGACATATTTGGGATTTTCCTTTGTACCTAAATTTCATTTTGTCACATCAACTTCTCCATTTGAACCCTTAACCTTCACAGCCACATAATTTTTGTCAAATAATCTCTCCAAAGGGACTAATACTTTGGGAATATTGTTACTAGGAAATTGGACAATCTTGTGGTCTGCAATTTGGTTTAGGAAAATATCAGCATGAGGGTGTTTTATATCATCTTGATCTTGATCAATGTGAAGAGCAGAAAACTCTTCCATTATTTTCAAAAATATCTTAATCTCAAGATCAAGCTCAAAGACCTTCCAATGTTTGACATTGTCGGGTATAGAGGGTCTATACTTCACTTCCACGTCATACTTGAGCTTGAGGGGCAAAGGGATCTTAAAGTTACTAGCAGAAACTTTCAAAGAATCTACCATAGAATTCTATTCCCTTGGAAAAAAAGATATGTTAAAATCTAAGAAAAAATTGTCAATAAGATCCCACACTTCATTTATGTAATTCCTCAATCTGGGATGTTTTGCTTGATACAAATTTTTAACCCGATGCACAATTAGTTCAACATCTCTAAAAACTGCTAACTCCTCAATCTTCATATCTTTAGCAGCCCTAAACCCCAAAACAAGAGCCTCGTACTCTGCAACATTATTTGTGGTTTCAAACTCCAACTTATAAGACAAGGATATAATTTCTTGGGATGGGGACATAAAAACTACTCCAGCACCAACAATTTCTTTAGAAGAGGCCCCATCAAAAAACATCTTCCAAACTGGGGTATTTCGAGGAGGTGTCTCACATGTTTTTATAGGATGTTTTCTGATTTCCATGGATGGATGAGGAGCATCAATAAATTGCAGAATACTGGATCCTAGATTAGTTTCAACTGCATAAATTGGGTGATTTTTTGGATTAGTTTCATCATTGATGATGTAAGCTATTTGTGTTTCCCTGTACAACCTTATGTGCTCTCCTCCAAACATAGGAATAATGGCATATGAAATATCCATCTGCAATTTCCCCCCCAGTTTCTTAATCCAAGATCTTGACAATAACATACCAAACTTAGGGGGACATCAACCACTACAATATACATGACCACACTCTTCATGGGTAGTTGAAACAGGGTAACAACCGGGTCTTTAATCACTCCAAGGAATTTCGCCTTCCTAGAGTATAAGTATAGGTCATGATAGGTTTTAGTAATTTCTAGACCTAGCTCATCCATGATAGTTTTAGGCATGAGGTTATGATATGCACCTAAGTCCATCAAGTAATTGTGCAAAAATTTATCATGAATATTCAATGATGTGTAAAAGGGAGGAAAAGATTCATCCCTATCCTCTACCAGAGGCCCCAATATGACTGTTGTTTTTTCATCTTGTAAGTTCACAGTCTGCGGAATTTGAAGAAGATTCAGGTTGCATCATCTTGGAAAGGTACCTTTTAAATTCTTCATTTTTAATCAGTTCTAAAAATGGGACTAGAATTTTGATCTTTTGAATTTCATTCTCAAAACTGAAGGAAGATGGAGATTTCAGAATCTTCTTAATTTCCGGAACAAGGGTCTTAATCACCACTTGATTGTTTTGTTCCTTGTTTTCCTTACTGCTAGAAGCCACAAATTTAATAGAATTTTTTGTTTTCTTGGGATGATCAGATGTACTAGGATTTCCATCCTTCTTTTTTGACCTCAAGTTGTATTTATTTTTGTTTTCATTTGTTTTCTCCCCTTTACTCAATTCATTCAACTGATTGTCCATAAGGGACTCCTCATATGTAGACTGAGTTAAATGAGGAGAGGGGGAGGTATATCCTAGACAGTGAGTTTCTGGGTCTGTTTTTTCATCCTCTCCTACTTCATCATCAACCATGTTATTTTCAAGAGGATTCTGAACTTTTTGGTGATCTCTATTCCTCTGATCTCTTTGAAGGATCCGAGGAGCATTGTTTTGTCTTCTGAAATTTTCTCTGTTACCAATATCTTGTGTGTTTTTGTTATTTTTTCTTCCCTCAAGTTTCATTTTTTCCATTTCAACATAAATTGATTTAACCATCTTAGTTAGTTCATCTACCAGAGGGTTGACACTAGAAGAATCAGAGGTTGAAGTTTTAGCCCTATGTTTTTTCCTATCTCTATCGGATTTTCCTCTCAGCTTATCAACTGCCAATATGTTTGATTCTACCTCCAAGGCTACATCTTTCATATGAGCTAATGAGGTAGATCTCCTTTCTCTCAACAGGAGGGAAAACTCAGGGTCAAAATCATTGTCATAGGTTATCTTGGCAAAGGTTTCAATAGCTTTAATCTCTATGGGGATTTTATTGTACATTTTGTTAAATCTTTTTGAAAAATATGAAATTGATTCCCCTTCTTTTCTCTTGAATGACCCAAACTCTATAATATAATACAAGAAATCTTTCTTATTTATAAAGGCATCAACCAAGGCTTCAATTCTAGCAATTGATCCATGAGTTAAACCCCTAAACCATTTTCTAGCCTCACCATCAAGGATTTGTACAAAAACTCTCATCCAAACATCCTCACTTTCAATATTAAGATTGCCAACATAGCTATAAATATATGCAAGGTGTTCCTCTGTTGTTATGTCCTCTTCTCCTATAAACTTGGGCATGTACTTAAGATAGTCTCCAACTGGGAGATAATTCATAGGATGAGGCAGCATGAGAGGAGTATACCTAGCAGCCACTACGGCGTCCATCTTATTTCTAGAAAGTTTTGCACTTGCCATTTGATTATGAAGAGGAGGATTATAAATTCTAGGATAATTAGGGGGAGACTTGGTCTTGATTGGTACAACTACAACCTGAATGATGGGTAGCTTAGGAGAAGGAAGAGCATAGGATGGGGAAGTTTCAGTTTTAACAAACAGAGGTTGAGTCTTGGAAGATGATGGTGGAAATTCCAACGGAACTGAGGTCCCTTCTTCTTTGGTCACATCGGGTTTAAAAGAGGGAGGAGAAGGAGAACCTAGGGTAGATAAATCCTCTAGACTCTAAAGTATAAACCAACTTACAATATCAGGTGAGGCAAGCACTTCAAAAATTTTAAAGCTTTCTTCTTTCAACTCGAGGAGAAAGAAGAATACTTTATAGGGAAATATCCAAGATTTAAATTTCTAGGAGTTTCAACAAAAGGTAAAAGAGGATCACTAGATACAAATACTCATGTTTTGAAAGTAGAATTAGGAAAATTTCCAGTAGTACCTGAAACAACAGCTGAAAATCCTTCTTGTGAAGCTTTTCCTTTCTTAATGATCTTCTCTAGGTCAGCTTCAGGTGTATCCAAGGCATAAGGTTATGAGATGCACCTGAGTCCATCAAGAAGTTGTGCAAAAATTTATCATGGATATTCAATGATGTGTAAAAAGGAGGAGAAGAGTCATCCCTATGTTCTACCAAAGGTCCCAATATGATTGTTGGTTTTTCATCTTGTAAGTTCACTGAGTGTGTGGAATTGGAGGAAGATTTAGGTTGCAACATATTGGAGAGTACCTTTTAAACTCTTCATTTTTAATCAGTTCTAAAAATGGCCTTGGAATTTTTATCTTTTGAATTTCATTCTCAAAACTAAAGGAAGAGGGAGATTTCAGAATCTCCTTAATTTATGGAACAAGGGACTTAATCATTGTTTGATGGTTTTGTTCCTCTTTTTCTTTACCACTAGAAGCCACAACTTTAGAATAATTTTTTGTTTTCTTGGACTGATCAGAAGTACTAGGATTTCCATCCTTCTTTTTTGACCTCAAGTTGTATTTATTTTGGTTTTCATTAGTTTTCTCCCCTTTACTCAATTTATTCAATTGACTTTCCATAAGAGACTCTTCATATGCAGTCTGAGTTAGATGAGGGGATGGGGAGGTATCACCCAAACAATGAATTTCTAGATATGTTTCTTCACCCTATCCTACTTCATCATCAACCATGTTATTTTTAAGAGGGGTATGAAATTTTTGGTCATCACTATTTCTCTGATCTCTTTGAAGGATCCGAGGGGCATTATTTTGTCTTCTGAAATTTCCTCTGTTACTAGTATCTTGTGTGTTTCTATTATTCTGTCTTCCCTCAAGTTTCATTTTTTCCATTTCAGCAGAAAGTGATTTAACCATTTTTTTTAGTTCATCTACCTGAGGGTTAACACCAAAAGAATCATAGGTTGAAGCTTCAACTCTATTTTTTCTCTTATCTCTATCATGTTTTCTTCTAAGTTTATTAGTTTCAAATATGTTTGATTCTACCTCAAAGGCTACATCTTGCATATGATCTAATGAGGTAGATCTCCTTTCTCTCAATAGGATGAAAAATTTAGGGTCAAATGCACATGCATAGGTTATCTTGGCAGAGGTTTCAGTAGGTTTAATCTCTGTGGGAATTTTATTGTACATTTTATTAAATCTCTTTGAAAAATCTGAAACAGATTCCCCTTCTTTTCTCTTGAGTGACGCAAACTTTGTAATATAATACAATAAATATTTCTTATCACCCCAATGCCTTAGAAAAGCATAATCCAAGGATTCAATTCCAACAATTGATCCAAGAGTTAAACCCCTAAACCATTTCCTAGCTTCACCATCAAGACTTTGTACAAAAAATCTCATCCAAACATCCTCATTTTCAATATTAAGATTATCAGCATAGCTATAAAAAGATGCAAGGTGCTCCTTAACATTTATTTCCTCATCTCCTATAAACTTGGGAATGTACTTAAGATAGTCTCCAACTAGGAGGGAATTCATAGGATGAGGCAACACAAGAGGAGCATACCTAGCAGCCACTATGGCATCCATCCTATTTCTAGGAAGGTTTGCACTTGCCATAGGATTATGAAGAGGAGGATTATAAATTCTAGGAGAATTAGGAGGAGATTGGGTCTTGATTGGTACAACTGCAGTTTGGATGATGTGTAGCTTGGGAGAAGGGGGATTATAGGATGGAGAAGTTTCAGTTTTAATAAGGAGAGGCCGAGTCTTGGAAGAGGATGGTAGAAATTCCAAGGGAACTGAGGTTCCTTCTTCTTTGGTCACAACAAGTTTAAAAGAGGGAGGATAAGGAGAACCTAGGGTAGGAAAATCCTCTAAGCTCTCAAGTCTGAACCAACTTACCATATCAGGTGAGGTAAGCACTTCAAAACTTTCAAAACTTTCTTCTTTCAATTGGGGAGAAAAAGAGGAATATTCTACAGGGAAATCTTCAAGATTTAAATTTCTAGGAGTTTCAACAAAAGGTAAAAGAGGAGCACTAGATACAACTACTGGTGTTTTAAAAGTAGAATCAGGAAAATTTCCAGTAGTACCTGAAACAAAAGCTAAAATTCCTTCTTGAGAAGATTTTCCCTTATTGATGATCTTCTCTAGGTCAGCTTTAGGTGTAGCCAGAGGTAAATGTGGGGTAGACCTCATGTGTCTTCCTTTAGGAGCCACAACTAAAACAATGGATTCGCCAAGTGAAAGTTGCATTCTTCAATGTATTGATTACTGTGCACCCTCATAATCAATATTTCTTTGTCTTTCAATCCTAGGGAAATGTTTTTGATCCATTCCCCGACAATGATGCCAAGAATGTTAGCACTGAAATATACACTTTGATTGCTAAAGTGCAAGCTTAGTACCCATAAGTAGGTTTGTAAGGTAAGTTTTAAGATAAAGTGTCAAATGCATAAAACTCATTCCAACAATGTAAATCACAGAAAGTTCTAGATAATATGCATCAACAAATGAGGTCTTGTCTAACTTAGACCATAATTTTAAAGAGTAATGTGGATAGAAGGAAGAATTTAGCAAAAAAGATGAAGTGAGTCTACTATTAGCATCAGGAATTACTAGCAAACCAATGAAGAAAAATATTTAGACACAAGAACTTATTTAATCACAACTTAAACTTTGAGAACACATATAACAACATCCTAATCAAACCTCCATTGTAATACAACTACAAAATATCAATTGAAGCATTCAATGATAGTAAATTTAGAGTAATAGAGAAACAAGATGGCAAGAAATAAGTTGACTTCTATTAGACAAAATTTCTCAAGTCTGATACATCAAAATCCAGGGTGGGCTCTGTTACATCAATACATTACAAAAAAGAGTCTTACATCAACCATCTGAACCTTTACAATGACTTCTAATACCCCTCTTATATCCTAGGTTATCAATAAAAATTGTACAATTCGAAATCCATCCTCTAGCATAGGATTCCCACATCATGAAGCTAGAGTGACTACAATTGTTCAACAAAAATAACTGACTGCTAAAAACTAGGGTTAATGCTGGCAACTACCCTAACATTTTTAATTGGCTTGATGAAGTGTCTCTTGAGCGCATATTATTCTGTCGGGTGTCCCTCCAGATTTCAACTTTCCTTCCATCATCTGTCACGTACTCCTCTATCTATTTGGAAATCGATGATCCTCTTGAAACCTCTAGAAAAATAGTTCGCAACATATTCTGTAGCGCCAAGTGTATCAACCAATTCGTAGCGAAGTTCACAACGCTTGACTGCATAAACCAGTTCGCAACGCCAGGCACTGCGAACTTTCCTGTAGCTGCTTAATATATCTAGTAGAGTGCCAAAATACCCAAAAACTCATCTTCAAAGCTAGTGATGTTGTCAAAAACTCATAATTTGTTGTATGAGTGAAAAACTTGATCAAAAGCATCATACTTCACCAAAATCTCAAAAATGAAAGAAACATGCACTTTCCAAAACTGAAAGTTTTTTGAAGGCATTTCATCTTTTTTATTTTCTGAGTCTGGAAGTCCTTCTTATGACAACTTGGGATAATATATCCAAATTATTCCTGGTTAGTTCCTCCCTGAAAGATTGTAGCTCCATCTTTGTCCCTTCGATCTGACTCTGGTAGGCTATATTTTGTTTGTCAAAGTTCTTAAGTTGTCTGTGGAGAGGTCTAAATATTTTAGCTATGAACTTGGTTGTTACAAGAGTTCCAAGATACATATCCATGAGATCATTTAACTTTTTCTTTTCAACCAACCCCTCCCCTTTCAATTTAGCAATTTCATCTCTAGCCTCTTTAAGCTGTCTGTTTAGCCTTTTAAAGGTAGGGTTCTCTGGAGGAGTAGTTATGTATATAACCTCAATGTGCTCTTCAGTAGGTACAATTTTACCCTTATCTTTTCTCTTGATAGGAGCTTCCATCATTTCTTCTTTCACAATACTTTCTTGATTTATTTATGATCTAGTGAAAGGTTTCTTAACCTAAGATTTAATTGCAACAGATGGTGAAGAGAAAAGTAACCTCCTTCGTTTTGAGCCAATGGCTCTGGTTGATGGAGTCTATACTGAATTTGGAGCTGGCTTGGGTGAAACCTCCCTTTGTGGAGAGTAATAAGATCATCCTTCTCCTTCATTTTCCTTAGTTGTTTCATCATTTTTAACAATACCCTTCCTCTTTCTCTTCTTTCTTGTCTCTGTGTGTATAGTGCTATCAGTCTGAAGACAACTTTGTACCTTGGATTGTGGAGTAGGAGAAACATTTAATTGAAAGTGTGAAGAAGCAATGAATTACTCCCAGACAATGTTTTTATTCTTTAATTCCTCCATCACAAGCATTTAATCAGCCCTGAATGAAAAATACTTGTATCAATTGCCTTAGACTTAGCCTGGACTCTGTCAGCCATTTTTCCAATACTTCTAAACAAAAAGAAAGGAAGATTCATAAGGTCTTTTCCTATGAAGTGAAACAAAAGTCTTAAGTGGTACTGATAAATTATGTTGAATATCCCTTCATAGGTAAAGTATATTTTGATTACCCTTAGCATCTTATAAAATCTTCAATCATATGGCTCCTGGTCACTCCTTTTGATAAATTGTCTCCTTGATTTTATGGTTTGAGGAATTTTTTGGAGAAAGTTGCATTTAGGTTCATGGATTTAAACCACCATTCACCAGTATTATGTATTTCAGTAGTTACTATCGTGGTCACTTCATATACTCAAGTTATAGTGTCCCAACCTTGGTCTTGGTTCCATCAAAGTTCAAGGCAAATTTCCTAGCCACCTCAGGGTTCCCCCTCTGCATTTTTTGACAGAAACTAAAACAACCCACTCTTTGGAAGACTTCCCTGATCAGGGGTTCAACAACAAACAACTACATGTCATAGGGATCAATCCTCACAATTACCCATCCCTTCTGATTCTTATTTTGTTGTGGAGTATCCATTGATGTCATATGAAGAAAATCTTACCAAAAGTTTTAATAATGCAAGAGGAAAAACATGAACAACAGAGGACTAGGGTTTTAATGGATGATAATTATCAAAGGCTATTCATGTATAAATATTTATGTGTTTATTATCCTATTTGACCTCTAGGCATAAGACAAGATAGATTATAATAAGGGATATGAAGGAAGACTACAAAGATTCATGAAGGTATAAAGAAACAACTTGTTGTAAGACAGGTCTTGTTCACCACCTCACTATCCTCTTGAAAAACTCACAGTGACTCCATAAGTAAACATATTTTAATTTTAGACCAGATTGAATTGAATTTGAAACTGAGAACTTGATGAAAACTATCTTTTTAAAAGGTGTTGGTACAAGGGATTCAAAGTGCTAAGATTTTTTCACATAGTTTGCAGCGCTAGAATAGGGGGTTTGCAGTGCTTGGGAAGGTAAGCGAAGCAGTTGAATAGGAGATGGGAAAGGTGACCTAAATCAAATATTTCTTAAGGCTTTAATAAAAAAGGTTCAGAGCTCATGCAATGCAGCTGGGAACATGTCAAAAAGGTAAATGGGATAGTTTGTAGTGCGTATCACCAATCTGCAACGCCTAAAAGAAGAAACAACAAAGATCCTTTCTTGTCCTTCAAATGAGCTAAAAATACTCATGGAGTACCTGGTGGATTTGAATTGAAGACTGATATCCTTGAGTTTGAATAATTGTTTTTGCAGGTAGCCTAACCTCCAACTCACCTTTTCTAGCCAGTTCGCAACAATTTTCATAGCGCATGACTGAAAACACCAGATTTGCAGTGTCGAGCTAGAAATGATTTGAATACTTGGAGAAAACAATTAGAAATATTTATGACAAAATCCTTGGCTATAGTTTAAAATATAAGTGATGAAAAAAAAGGAGATCTTTATTGACAAGACTCATGAGTGCAATGATGGTAATGAATGCATGATGTACTTTTGGATGCATTGCGAACTCGCTAGTGAGTTGGCAGCGTACAACTCAAACTTGATTTGACATCCTAACGGGTATGATGCCATAATGGAGGGGTTTGAGTACATCATGGAGGAGGTGACATATCAGGGTGATAATGGAAAAATGAAAGATGTGACAGATGAAGGTTTGTCCAAATTATCATGATGATCAAGATATAACCCAAGGACTATAGAAAAATGACAAAACCTAAAAATTAAACAACAATTATGACTCAAAATAAAAAACCTAAAGACCTTTTTGACCCAAGAAATTATGTGTGATAACATTGGCTCCACAAGGGATGGCATGCTCCCTATGAGCTACCAAGAACAAGTAGTTTCATTATCTTATCCTAGGGCTATGGGGTCATTTATTTGAAAGAAACAAAAACAAAAAATGATATTTACAATGGAAGGGAAAGCCACTCATGGATTTAAGAAAAATATTTCTTCAGAAAGTGCCCATTAATTGGGCCACCATAAATTTCAGAGTCTTCCAAGTTCTACAATTTATAAGTGTTATTTTGAAAAACTTCATAAATCTTGAAAGGACCAATCCACAAGGCTTCAAATTTACCATGTTTTCCTTTGTATTTCTTGGATGCATCCCACTTGAGCACTAGATCACCCAACTGAAAATCTTCCTTGCTTACCCTCTTGTCAAAGGCTCATTTTATTTTATGTTGATGGTCCTGAGCTTTATCAAGTAGCTTCTCCCTAGCCTATTGTACTTCTACCATCTGTTCTATCCTCCTGACCATATCATCAGGTTCTTCTTGATAGTCCTGGAGGAATTTTTCCACAGGCAAGGAAAGATGAGTAGGAAAGATAGCCTCAACCCCATATACAAGCTAAAAAGGGGAAACACCAAGTGACCTCTTTGTTGTAACTCTATCAGCCCATAAGGAAAATTTTATCTTTGAGTCTCATGCTTTCTTATTGTCTTCTAACAATTTCTTGATGACATTCATGATGCTCTTGTTAGAGGAATCTACCAAAACATTTCATTGGGGGTAGTAAGGAGTAGAATGGACTAATGTAATCCCATACTTTTCACAGAACTTGATCAACGGTTCATATTTGAAGGAAGCAACATTGTTATTAACAATCCTTCTTGGACAACCAAATATTGACATGATATCCTCTAGAAAACTAATGATTACCTTGTGGGAGGCATTCCTTGGAGGAAAGGATTTTATCCACTTAGTAAAGTAACCGGTAGAAATCAAAATCCACCTATGCTGACCACTTGAAGCTGGATGGATTTCCCCAATGAATTCAAGACCCCATTGTTGAAAAGGTCCAGAAGTCACCACAGGCTTCCGAGGCAAATATTTGAGTTGCTTTCTAGAAAATTTTTGGCATTTGACATAAGCTCTAATCTTTTCACAAACATCAGTAACAAGGCTAGGCAAGAAATACCCAGCTTTGAGGATCTTATAGGCTGTGGTTCTCCAAAAAATATGTCCCTCACATAAGCTATCATGAAAGTCAGTTATGGCCCTTTGAGCTTCTTGTGGATCTAAACATCTCAAAATAACTCCTAGAGGATCTTTTCGATACAAGATTTGATCAACGAGACAATATTTGATTGCCTTAAGATTCAAAGATCTCACCTTGTTCTTTTCCAAACCATCAGGGGGCTGCAACTTCTACATAAAATATATGATGTCTTTATACCAAGCGCATTCTGCCAAATTTGGGCTGGCATGAGAGCTTTTATCAGCAAACTCAACTTGCTGATTCTATGAGTTTATGGTCATGAAATTAACCCCTAAATATTTGAAATTTGATTCATCCAAAAACCTAGCTAAACCTTGGCCTTTCACTAGTTTAGTGGGCTTCACTTCAATTTCAAATTCCAGAATTTTAGCAATCCATTTTCTCCTTTTCCCATCTATGTCAGGCTGGATGAGTATCTCTATCACTAAGGCTGAAGGGACCTATGCAACAAAACTTGAGTGAAAATCGTATATTTTGAAATCTTTGAGGACTTTGACCAAAGAATAAGCCTACTTTTCCATGATATCATATCTCATTGTTGCATCCCTCAATGCTCTACTGAAAAAGGAAATAGGATGCTCTAACCCCTCTGTATTTTTCTGCAACAAAACAACAACCAATGTGTCAAATGAGGAAAAGGAAAATATCAGAAACTCCTTGGAATAGTCAGGGCTGATGAGCACATGTGCTTCAGTCAAGGCCTTTTTGATCTGATCAAAATATTCTCGAGCCTCAGTAGTCCATTTCACCTCATACCCTTTCCTAAGCATGGATGTAATGTACTTCACTAATTCAGCAAAGTTAGAGATGAACCTTCTTAGAAAATTGATTTTCCCTAAGAAAGAATGAACTTCTTTCTTGGATCTAAGAAAATATAAGGTTTGAATGGCCTCTACCCTGCTTGGATCAATTCTTACCCCTTTTTCTGATACAATGTGCCCCAATAACGTACCTTCCTTCATAGCAAACAAAGACTTCTTAGGATTGACAGAGAGACTAAACTTTCTGCACTTCAGGAAGACCCTTTTCAAATGATGATAATGCTCTTTATCAGATTTTGAGTACATTGTAATGTCATCTAGATATATGACAACAAACCTATCCTTCTCCCCAATGAAGGCAATGTCCATTGCTCTCTAAAATGTCTCTCCTGGATTCATCAATCCAAAGGGAATTTTAGCATACATGAATGTGCCCCAAGGAGTAGTAAAGGTTGTATTTTCCCTATCTTTAGGCAAGACAGAGATCTGATTGTAGCCAGAAAATCCATCAATCATAGACATCCTAGATGAACCAGTAAGGACCAATCCACAAGGCTTCAAATTTACCATGTTTTCCTTTGTCTTGACTTTGTGCATCCCAGTTGAGCACCAGATCTCCCAGATGGAAATCTTCTTTTTTTACCTTCTTGTCAAAAGCTTTCTTGATCTTCTTCTGATGGCTCTGTTCTTTATCAAGGAGTTTCTCCCTGATCTGTTGTACTTCTACTAGCTAATGCAGTCTTCTGACCATATCATCAGGTTATCCTTGTTGATCCTGAAGAAAATTTTCCACAGGCAAGGCAATTTGAGTAGGAAAAACAACTTCAGTCCCATAAACAAGTTGAAAGGAGGAAATACCAAGTGATCTCTTTGTAGTTAATCTATCTTCCCATAGAGAAAATATCATCTTTGAGTCCCATGATTTCTTGTTGTCCTCCAGTAACTTCTTAATA
>CBVK0102547927.1:0-20344 GCA_900067695.1 Picea abies | reverse complement strand
TCCCTAAAAACCTATATGCAGCTATATGCAAATAGGACCTAAAAACCTTATGTTATTTCTCTGACCATGGACAAGACCTAAGTTCCATACACGGTGTGAAAAAATTGTGAATGACACCCATATCCCACCCAAGCACCATAGTCTATTAAATAGGATAAATGTAGTGGTAGGGAAATTTAGAACAAGAGGGTTAGAATATGTCATATAAGACGTAATTGAGCTATCATCGACATTTGTATATTGCAACTATATGCAACTATAAGACGTAATTTAGAACTATATTGCAACTATATTGCAACAATTTTGGATCACTCCCTCACTACTTTTCTCCTCTATCCATATCAAAGATGCATAGCTCTTCTTATATGGGAGGTGTTAGTACACGAGACATGGCTCTTCTTATATGGGAGGTGTTAGAACACAATACATGGATCCTATAAGGATTCCCGAGACAGATCTCGTTAGACATTTAATAATTAGTCCACATCATATCCACTAGTCCTTCCAAGTTCATTCATGTTGATGTTGCATTTCCATGCGGTGGAATTTAATTGGACCTTGTGTTTAATGAGACAACCATGTTTAAGAATTCCTGATATAGAGATCATTAGACATTTAATCATTAGTCCACATCATATCCAACTATCATAGACTCGTACCTTTGTGGACTTGATGCATCTTACCATGGAGAAACATGAGAGTGGATGTGGTTGTATTCCTTATGCAGGCAAAAATCTGATGAAATATGCTTCTAGCAAGTGTCAAGTGTCTAACAAACTTGAACCATGGAACCCCAGGCCCACCAAGGCATCCAAACCTAAAATATTATGCATTAGGCTTAAGTCTAGGTACCATGTTTCTAAGAAATTTCTTGCATTGGAAATATTTGAAATGACAAATCTACTCAATTCCTATCGATCTGATATAAAATTTTTATTTAGAACTGTGAATATGATGATGGACTACTAACTAACAACACGTGCACATGCAACTGAAGGTACAACCAAACAGGTACCTATCAGATATTTCTTCGTCGAGTGAGGAAAGCTTAGGACAAATGGAGGATGAAAATGTGACTGCATCTAGTAGATATGATAAGAAAACAAGGACCAGAGGTGAAAAAGTCAGAATAAAATTTTGTAGATGCATGAAATTTTATCTTGCCAAAGGAGGATCATGCTCTGATGATGATGAGAGCATAGGAGACATAGATGTTCCACTCAGGTATAAACATCTGGTAGAGCAATGAGTACCTAAGGAACTACCTCCTATAGATGTTGACTTCATTGTAAACAATAGGACAAATCACATTGCACCATCCTCCCTGCATGGCTTGGGGCTATTTTCCATGGATGGAATAATTGTAAAATACAATATAGTAATTGAATTGATGGACTATGTCGGACAGTGTTACAATTATAATGATTGGATGCGGCTGGTCCGGTACATGCGAAGTATGCAAAGATATGCACTCGCCGCAAATTATATACAACTAATAAACAAGGATAAAAATAAGGGAGCGACTATCTATATTGATGGAAGGCCTAAAGCTTCCAACAATATTGCAGGGTTTATAAACAACACACAACTCGGGACAACAAACAAACAACCAAATTGCATATTTGAGGGACGTGAAGAGAATCGAGTAGTCCAGTGTGCAATGAAAATCTCCCGAGGAAGAGTTATTAGTGGATTACCATTTGAATCGAATAGAAACATTGACTAACAGTGTGCAGGTTCTTATGCAACACCTCTTTAAGAAACCTCTACTTATTGCAAGAAACCTCTACTTATTGCATTATATTTTTTTATTATCTTTAACATTGTTGTAAATATTATCGTTAACATTGTTTTTTTGTTATCATTAACAATTTTTTAAATATTTGGGGGTTCTAATTATATTATAATGTGGCAGGATGATCGTGGAAAAGGGCCAACCGTAGAACATGTAAATGATTATCAATTTCCACTTTCATTTTACGTTGTTTTTATTATTTGATTATATAATTTTATTGAAATAACATTGTTTTTGCTGAAATTATATGTAGTCAACAGACCATGTGGATCATGATTTCGCTTATGAGGAGTGATTTTATTCTTGTGCTGATCCAATGCTCTCATTAAAAAAAAAAGATCATTAAAGCTAACAAGGAACTATTTATCTTGTTAGATCGTCCAGAACAAACTCCGGACGTCAAAGAAAGGATCAAGCTCCCTATGTCACAACTTAACACATATAAGGTAATAACCATAATTTTTTTTGTTTGTTTAATGCACTCATATGTTCAATTATGATACTTTGTTCTTTAACTTTTACATTATCTCACAAAAAAGAAAATTCTTTTTTATAAAGGAATATTTGGAGCCCGTTCAGCCCAGGCTTGGTAGTAGTGGCACTACAGAGACACTACAGAGTCCTGATGCAGGTGGTCATACAGCTGCTAGAGCACTATTTACTTCTCCATCTTCCACACCTCATGCATATAGGAGCCATGACACACACCGACAAGCATCCACACCTCGATCAGAGTCTAGAGAGGGTGGCAGAGATGAGGATCATAGTGATGTGGTTGAGATGGATGCATTTCCTGGAGCTAGACGTGTGACAAGCACAGGGACCCTTCCGTGCACATTTTTGGTTGACAATAATGGACTTCCATTAAAACAATCAAGACTCCCAAGTAGTTTTAAATCATATTTTAATCGTTTAATGTTGTCCTCATACATAAATGTTCGTCTAGATTATTAATTTTAAATTAATGATCATATCTTTTTGTGTGTAGGAAACGACCTTTTTTATAGGCACGTAGAGAGCAAGGCCATTTCTATTTTTGGGGCAACCTTACGCATGAGGTGGAATTGCTATAATTCCAACCTCAAAAAGGAACTTATAGATTATCTTGAAGGCCTCTTTGGTGTAGACACGCTCAATACAAAAGCGGTCACATCTGCAGTGGGTGAATATTTAAAATATACCCGGGATGTTTATAGACGAAGATTGGAAAAAAATCCTAGGTATGAGCGTCCTCCCTCAATTCCAGAGAGAGTGTGGAAGGAAATCATTAATGATGCAAAAGAGAATATTTTGAGAAAATCAGGAGAACAAATAACTGGTACACCAAGGTAAATTACAATTTTTTGAATTCAATACTAGCTTTATTTTTCTTTATATCTAAATAAAAGTGTTGTTATATATAACATACTTGAAAATTTTGATGATAGGTTGCCTGACACTTCGAAGGCAACCAAAGCAAGGATTGCCAAACATGGCCAACACAAGCTAGGCCTGGGTGGCTACTTGAGGTTACAGTCACGAATCGTAAGTACCCAAACATCTTAGCAATATTATTTTTATCACCTTACAACTTTAAGGTAATTGCAGCCAAAAACATTAAAAAACCATACCCTTTTGCAATGCAGGGTGACGACTTCGGAACTGGAACCATGGAGGAAGACCTCCAGCTTGGTTACAAGTATGGTTATAAAGCTGTGGTTGACCGTAGGAAAAACATGGGGCAGACCCCAAGATCCAATTTGTTGGATAAGGTAAATAAAAATTAGTCCACCTTAACCTTTCGTTACTTATAAAATATGTAAATGTTTTATATCGTCCATAATTTAATGTCTTACTTTGTTTTAATCAGGGGAGCAACACTATCAACCCTACCATTAGTACTGAACAACAGAGCGTTGATAGTGAAACACAACCAGAAGATCATGGTGCTCCTTAGCAGCCCCATCCCAGTGAGGTGCAGCCCTAAGATGTTCCTGTGAATGTAGAGGCCCACGACGGTAAAATGTCTATATATTAATCATATACTTAATAATCTTGTACTTATAAATTTTGTACTTATAAATTTTGACGTTTCAATGACAGAGAATGTCATAGATGATCATCCTCAACATGAAGATCAGGTGAACATGTAGGCAACAATTCCAACGGTGCCGCCTAGAGGACCAGGTAAATAATTACATTGCAGAGTTTTTTTTCAATAATAATGAACTACTTCAACCCTATTTAAAAATTGGCCATACAAATTCAATATTTTTTATTTTTTTAGGTGATGGCCCCTCACAGCAACATCCATGCCATGGGTACGAGACTAGATGTACTCGGTGTGAAAGGATTGAAACAACATCATCTACTGAAGAGCACCTAGTAAATGAAGACATGGAAATTGATGATTTGCTTAAGCACTTGAAAGAAAAAAAGAAGACTGAAAGAAATTCATGATGTCATGTAATAATTTTATAAGATAGTTAGATGTACATTATATAGCTGATAATATACACAAATCTATTTCTATGGCTTGTATATATCTGTGAATGTAATTTTGTTATACACTTAATGACAATTTCAACTTCTCTTAATGATGCAACTTCCAAAATCTTGTGACATGATATATGCAACTTTGAAAGTATTGTGACATGTTTCATTGTGTCTCACATGACAAAGAGCATTACCATTATTTTCATTGTGTCATGGACATGGTGTTTTATGTTTAAGAAGAGATCTTAGTGACTACCATTCCACTTTAGAGTCCCAAAATAAATTTTAGAACCTATCTCTGATCTAGAGGTGAAGATGGCAATAACATACACGACGTTTTCATTCTATGCATCCAATTAGCATAGTTTGTGGATATGTCAACCTTTGATAACAAAGTTCTTAAACTTTATGTAATGAAGCAGGCATCCCTTTTTTACAATGTGAAATCCGGAACAAAGAGGTATATGAAGGCATTTCTGCATAGGAGGATAATAACCTTATTGGATTTGTGTAGGAAGAAAAATGTCCCACTGTCTGTTCCGTGGAATATTGCACTAACATATTAAGATGGTAGTAAGGAAGAATTTGGAGGGGGAGTGGTCCATAGAAATTCCAGTGTTCTGTATTCCTATTTATAGGTGGGAAGGGGGAAATATGATCATTGGGAATTGAAATTGTATTTAGCAAAGAACTAATATTCAAGTAATAATCAGGGTTGCATTTTTGGAAATCTTAATTACATGTGACCAAATCGATGAAAAGCACGAAACTATAAGCTGTAGTTCTTACTTAATTTTGTTTATCTTTTCTTGGTGCTGCTGGTATATTGTGGACATCAATATAATTTCTTTATTTCTTAGTCTCAAGCATTAGGGACATTATTGTTTAGTGATTTGGTGTATTAGGAGCACTAGTGCACCCATACCCAAAGAAGAGCATCGATGCACCTACATCGTATAGGAGCATTGGTTCACCCATACCAAATAGGAGAAACAATATACCAATACAGAAGTGAAGCACTGATGTCTTTTTGGGCTATTAGCACTCTAGTGCACATGGGTCATGGAGCACAAATTTTTTGGAACCAAAGTCGATCACTACTATATTTTGTGTTTTTTTACACTTGGGTTCACATTAGTATAGAAGCATCGGTGCACCTAGACCAATGTGGATCATCAATGTGTCTTGACCAATGTTTAGAACTAATGTATTTTTGACATGTTTTTGCTCCAATGCACTTGTAGCCATGGATCACCAATTTTTTAGATATTAAAGGGCATCGATAAAACATAATAATTTAGGTGCATCAATAAAAACAACTTCTGCCAAAACATCTAGTTGCATGCCTTTGCTAGAAACCTAGTGCAACATAACAATTTAGGTGTATCCACTAATTGGTGTTTTCCTTATAATTATTATAACTTTTATGTTATTCATGCAGAGCATGATTCTAATGAAGTACTAATCTGCAACATGTCCAATACAAAGGATCTTGAGTGAAGAGAAAATGATGTGGTAAGTTTTCCCCTGAATTGTGTTATTTTCTCTACTTCCTGTATGTTCATGGATTTGTGTTATTTGTATGCATTTCTCGGAGCCCTATTTCATATTGCCAATGTTCATGTCATGTTGACATTATGAATTTCATCATGTTAAGCTAGCATCATTACATTTGTTCCTTGTGTATTATGTTAACTTTTTTTGTCTTGTTAGCATTATTTCATTTATCTTGTCAAGTCGATGTTGTTAGTTTGTTATGCCACCTATGTTTTATGAAAGTAGTTCTACACTTCCTTTCATTGAGAATACAATGATGGCCTTTCTATTAGTGATGTTTAGACAATAAGTTTGGGTATGGTGAACCTATTCGACTATAAGTTTTATATTTGAAATTTACCAAACAAAGGGTCAAAAATATATTCATGGTTGAGTGTTTCTAGTTAAGCGTCATTTCAACTTATACTACTCATTGCTAATCATTGTAAGTGTGGTTGTGGATTCATTGATATTCTTGGCATTATGTAACCAACCCTCCTCATGTTAAATATGTTAGTTTAGTTATATATAGGGGTATGTTAAATATGATAGTTTAGTGTGATATACATGGGTTGGACAATCTAGTTCTATTTTTGTTAACAATTTTTTTCAGATCTTAGTTATCTATTTTTTGTTGTATTTCTATTACAATGGCTTGAATAATTATGCTTTCATTAATTTTCATTTCCTCATATATCATAAGTTGATTGAATTCTATACTCAACCATGTGTCCGATGAACCCTCCTATGAGTTTAGATTGGTTCATATCAAAGAGAAGATTTTATTTTCCCTTTTCTATTATGTTTTCTTTAGCCTATGGATTATTTATACCTTATGTTAGCTTGTAAGTGCTTGACATATTTAAAATTAAAGGGTGATTGCCTTTGTTTACCTTCGACAACATTTCCATGCACTGACTCAACTACATAATGGGAGAAGTGAATCCGCCTTGTTCCTCCATGGCAGATGTGAAAAACTTGGTAGAAGAAGAGACATGGAGGCATAGGGATGACATATATGACCATTGTTTCAAATTTATGAGGATAATCATGCTTGTAGGAAGCAATCATCAAAATGTGAAACCTAGAGTTGATGCACCATTCAATGGGGGAGTTTTGTTTAAGTTTAAAGTAAGTATTGGAATTCCACTATTTGAAGGTGACATAGATGTAATTACTTTGGGTGAGTGTATCCAACAAACGGAGCATTAGTTTTCTATGAAAAATTCTTCTATTGAAAATAAAATTTCATTTACTACCCTCAACTTCACCTCAAATCCACTTTGTTGATGGTAATCATTTGCTTATAAGAAGAGGAAGGAAGTGGGTGAGACTGTGACCATGCAAGAAGGACTAAAAAAAACATGGAGGGAAATTTTCATCCCATGGGAACGCCTATTGGACATATGCCATGTTGAGTATATGTAGTGGTAGCAGTTGCACCAGAAGCAAAGGCACTAGGTTCCTAACTACATTGTAGAGTTTAAAGTGACACTGCATTGATATAATATACTGAAAAATATTGTCTTGTTGACTACGAATATGCATGAAGATGCTTATTTTTTCACCATGAAGTTAAAGGAGAATTTGAAGAGTCACATTGGTAGAGGAAAAAAACAACATAAGCCAATGAGTTAGAAAATTTCCCAACTCAAAGCCTATTGGTGACGAGGAGATAAATAAAGGGAAGTTCAATTGGAACTCAAATTAGTAGATGTAGAGATTCCAATCCTCCAATAGTTCCAAGAAGCCTTCTCATCTAAGAAAGTCATGTGAACATCACACCACAAAGTCCCATTCCAATGAAGAATGTAGGTTGCAAAGATGGTGATGGATAAATGGCAAGCTATCATCACTGATCCATAGCCTCAAAATTGTCTTGCAAGAAACAATTGTGTTCCTTTGATAGTGCCATAGAAAAATTCCATTGACACAACTCAATAAGAAATAATATCAAAGACAATTCAACAATTGTGTACTCAACAAATGTGGACTCATGCCATATGGTGTCATCCTTTATTGATAAAATTATTTACCAATAGATCAAGTATATTTGACATAATGATATACCTTTCTTTAGAGTAGGGCCAAGAAATGTCCATATTAGGAAAAATGGTTTACAATTGAACAGATGGAAATTCAATTTCCCTAGTTGCATCTTGAAACAATGGGTATATATATATTCCAATGAAAAACTCATTGTATTTGATATCTCAGTAGGAAATAAAAATACACATAAGCTAGCCTTTTGGCTCAGTTCATCTTCCCTGATACTAACCTAGACATATACATTTCATCTTCCAAAAGAGATCCATATATGATTCGTACATAGCCATACAAAATCAATCTAGACAAAACCTAACATAACTAGAATCGTCTTTAACCTCCAAGAAAACATAATTCTATATCTACCCCAAGACCTATAAACCAAACATCAAAACATAGACAATTGAGTAGCTTCTAGTAGAGCATTGTCCTTGTATTCAAATTCCCACAAGGAGCCTTGTAGCATGATGGATTATTTTGACAACATATCCTATTTTTTATTAAAATCCATGTAGATATGGAAAAATGAGGCCTCCTCGAACATAGATTTTTTCTCCAAGTATAGTGCCATGATTGGCTCCAAAGAGTATGACTCCATCCCCACATATTTTTGGCGAGCCTTGATAAGATCCATCAAAGAAGTCCCAAGGCTTTGTGAAATCAATACGTGGCTCATGCAGTAACCTTTGGGATTTAATATTAATATTAATATCAAAATTGATGCCCAAAATATTTTTTTATTTTTTTTCTAAAATTTTTTTGGCCGTCGCATATTCGACGACAACTATTATATTTGCGACGGTTTTGCTATATAAACAATGGAAATATGTCGTCACATATCCAACGACAACTTTTATATATGCGATGGTTTTTCCATATAGACAACAGAAAGTTGTCGTCGGATATCTGACGACAACTTTTATCTATGCGACAATTATGCTATATAAACAATGGAAAGTTGTCGTCGCATATGCGATGGCAACGTTTATCGATGCGACGGTTTTGCTATATAAACAACGGAAAGTTGTCATCGCCGATTCGACAACAACCTCTATTGTTTGCGTTGGTTTAGCTACATAAACAACAAAAAAGTTGTCGTCGAATATGTGACGACGACTTCTATTGATGCATCGGTTTAACTATAAAAGTTGTTGTCGCAATATAGACGAAAAGTTGGTTTGAGATTGTTTGCCTATATCGTCGCTTGTGTGACGTTTTCTCAAGTTCGTCGCAAATGCCACATCACCTAAACCGACGTTTCAGAGACTCCAAATTCATCGCCATATCAACGACATAACGTCGTATAAGCGTCGAAACAACCGTCGCAAAATGGGCCAAATGTGCTAGTGAATATATTCGTATGTAATAAAGGTCAATATTAATAAGGCCTTGCAAAAAGGTAGAATAAATCGAATGTAAGAAGACCTAATAGAAGATTCCGCTTCCAGAAGGATCTTCCTCTAGATGGTTCTTTTGATAGACATATTTAGTATAAATAGGAGTCGAGGGTATGAGAACCCTAGCTTGGATATTATTGTAATAGAGCTCTGCTTGACTGGAGTTTTCCCCCTCGAAGAGGCAAGTGAACATTTATCTCAAAATCAAAGTGCTCTTTCTAGTGTTATTCTGATATCATTTTAGTGTTATTGTGGTGTTGTTCTGGTTATATTGTTGTTTATCTGCCATTTCTAGCATTTTATTTCCATTCTGCATACTTTTTATATCTTGAATATTACAATTGCGGAAGTCCGATTGCTGTTTGCAGGCGACACAACAATGGAAACACAATGTTGAACCCGCCTATCCGGGAACCCGCAATCCAAAATGTTTTTTCAATATGAAACTAGGAAGCGGTCGGTCGAGCTGGTGATATAAAAGTAAGTGGAAATATGAAGACGTGAATCCGCCAACTTCCGCACGTAGACATTTTCTGAAAAATGTGTACGTAACTAGAAACAAAAAGTATAGGGAAAAAAGAAAGGGGATGGGAATTTTTGGAAGAAGGAATTGATTTAAGAAAGCCCCATTGATTGTTTTAACAACAACTATGAAGTGTATTAAACATGTGAACAAGTTCTTTAATCAAGGAATAGATACAACGAGCCATGCTTATAATTTCTAGGATTTGCTTGTATAAGAGAAGCCTCGAAAAGCTATAAGAAAATCAATTTTGGTATGTCTAAGTAAATTTATTGTACTGTTAGATTCACCGCAAGTATAGCAACGACGAATTTGAATTTTAATGGCCTCTTGTTCATATGATAGCTCCATTGGACTTCGCACAATATATATTCTTTTGTTTCAAATTATTCTAGGAGATTAATTTTACTAAGTTCATCGATCAAGGAAAAGTGCTAAAACGAGCCACATACTACATTTGCGTCACAGATCTTATATTAAAGGGAAAAGCATGTCCTCTATAGTCTTTAAGATCATAGAACTATTGTGAAGATCCCAAATGTATTATTAATTTTCCAGAATGAAGCATACAACCAAGAACCAAGTAAACACCAAACAGGCCGCAAGGAAGATCCCACAAGGTTCCATAGAGCAACACGCATCGACCTTTGCATCAAAAAATTTGATATATATAAAAAACACATCATGACATTGGTTTTATCTTACATCTAGTATATGTTCCCACGAGAAAATAATCGGGGCCATGGGATATGAACAAAAGTCTGCCCATTTCTTGACATCTCTTTGGTGGATCGTCGAGTTCGCGGGTTCAGGAAATTTCAAATTTCTAGTTGCTGTTTCCTGTGCCCACTACCTTCATATTTATTTCCAAGTATATGCTAACATATAAAACATTGGGAATAACAAAGCTAGAAATAAGACCTCCAATCTGTTATCCAATTATATCATGACAGATATGGTATTTTTTATTATATAGAAATCAATGTTTTACAGTTGGATAATTTTTATGGTGTTTGTTGTCATGCTTCCCATTTTTGGACCGAACAATCTTATGTGCATGCAATATCTATAGCGAGATCTGAAAATCTCAAGCTGATGTTTCAATCCATGTTGAGTCCTTTTTTTTTTCAATTAGGGCATCGAGAAAATGCAGATACCATACCATAAATGTATAGTTGGAGACAAATTATTATTTTATTCAGGCACCCCATAAAAAATACAGAAATCCTGTCATGGCTATATAGTTGAAAAAAATTGTCCAACTTGGGCACCCAAAAAACATGTAGGCTCCTCCATCAAAGCCACAACCAACTACCATTTTTTTTTATTTGCAGACCGAAACAAATATGCAAAATTCTTACTGGGAGATGCAAGAAAACATCAAAATAACAACATCGATTGCATTTATAATTAGATTCTCAAGTACTCGAGTCCGACAAACATTCATCTGGGTGTTGAAGAAATACTACAAAGATTTATGAGATATTTTCGTTTCCCTGCCAAAGCTTGATTTATTTATTTTTTTAGCTGATATGCAATATTGCATTGTCCTGATTTAAGGTAAACTTGCTATGTATCCGAAAGTCACGCAACATGTAGACACTGCTTTCCTTTTTCTGTAGGTATGATTCATATGACAATTTTTCTAACCTAGGAAGCACATCTTGTATCAGAGGTTGTCTAATTGTACAATTCACGATTGTGTTACCCACGGTTCAGGTGGCAGCATTGAGGTAATGCCCATATATGTATGGAAATTTTTCACTGCATCACAAACAATCAATCGTATCATCAATTATCAAGGCAGAAGCAAGAGAGTCACATTTCACACATACAGGTTCAAAGGGGGTCGATTACACATTCGCTGCAACCAAAACACCTTCAACTTGGAAACGTGAGAATACAAATTAATATATTGAACAATATAATATAAAACTGCACCCCCAAAAAATAAAAAAATAAAAAAAACTGCAGAAATTTGGTGAAGGCTATTTGTATGAGAAAAGTGAGGATGAATCTGTAGATGTATACGCACAACGGTTGTAAAGCTAGTTAGTTTCTTCAAATCCTGTACTATGTCTTCTCACAATTCTGTTACAAATGTTGCTTGGGTTGTGCAAAAGATTCTTTCTCTAACATCCCTTTTCTTTGCTATATTTTTGAAGAGCATAAGTGGAAATTGCCCTTTATTCAATTGTTGTTCCATTGACAAAAAAAAAATTGAATAGGTATAGAACAATTGCAGCTGCAACATGGACCAATGAAATATTTGTGTAACTTAAACCAGATACATGGACATGCAAAATTAAAGGACAAAACTGGATATGGAGACTGGTACCATTGCCTTGTCGTTGTCTGACTCTCCATCCTTTATATGGAGAATGTGTTGCGAGCCAAGTTTTCTTTCCAGTGTGAAAACTGAGCCAATGGTTCTGATTGGGTAAATGTCGTTGCTCTGTGCAAGTTGGATGATAGTTGCATCCGGGATGAAATGATATTATGAACAAATAGCATGAATTTTTTCCACAATACTTGTTTTGTTGAGCGAAATAATCCGATCACAATCACCTAGATCATATACTGTTTTGGGCAATATATTAAAATTTGTAATGGATATCCCATTACCTGGAAATATCTTTTCTGCATGTTTATGGAGAAGTTGTGTAGGAATAGTCAGTGTGACTGTCATCATGGCCTCCTTGTCTGTCATGTCAACACACATAATGGATCTAGTTTTGTTTTCCTTTTCCAAGTAGGTGCTATAGATGACCATTATGTCCTCGATGAACACTTGTCCAGTTCGACGACTGTTCAAGCCCTCTATTGATAGTATTTTGGGTGTTATAAATTTAGACCCGGTGACAATTTTTGAACAGGAAAAGTAAAGTGAATGGTAGTGTGCATTGATTTTTTTTGTTTTCTTTTTTTCTTGGCAAAAATTTACAAGTAGACGCACAACTTGGATGAACTATGGAGCCAGAGTTTTGCAACTAGACCTCTTAGTTTGCGGAACCTGCACTATGTTCGACGTCTCGCTTGTACTTGTCGATACTTCTTGTGAACTGCAAAGTATGTATTGCAGATGACATCAACATATTCACCATGCCATAGATGAATAAATAAATGAGGAAATTTGTTTGTTAAACATACTAGGAACATAATGTATGCATCTTTACCTTTGGCCTTGTTGGTCTACTGATGTCTGGGATGACTGACTGCTCATGGCGATGTCATTAGTCCAACTTTTTCTGATTCAAGCATGTGTAGATGAACATCAGAAGGAATAAACAAGCATATGCATTGTATATTGTCCATAATTGTTCTTAATGTCACATGTAGGGTGGAAGGAGATGAAATGAAAAATAGGGTGTCAAGAGATACTCATGAAACATAAAGACCCGATGGTCAAATTGTATGCCTCCGATTTTTTGACTGAAAAAATGTGTAACAGTAAATAGGGCGTGATGGCGGGGCATGATGACCAATCTGTATATCGTGGAACCTAGGAAGCCAAAGGCACAATATTGAACCCGCCAGCCCGGCACCCACAATAAAAAAAGTGGGTAAGTATGGAATAAGGTAGAAGTGTGACCATAAATGTGAACCTGTGAGTCCGCCAACCCGCACACCAAGACATTTTCAAAAAGACGACTAACCAGATAAATTATAAAGCAAAAGGGATAATAGAAAATGGAAAAAGTAGAAATGGGGGGGGGACACAACTGGTATACCTTTTCGAAGATTGTATGACAGACCCCTTTGCTGTTGCATAAAAGAATTCATCTTCCTGTCCAACCAATCTGTTTCTTCCAAGGTAGCAACACTGAATATACAATGGACATGAAGACAAGTTAGTATGAAGAAAGACTTGTAAAAGAAATAAATACAGTTCTATTTATTTCAATGTAACAACAAACATAATACGATTCACATGAGAATAAGAAAAAAGATACATAGTATATACATACAGAAAAAAAAAGATGCAAAGCAGTAGAACAAGTACAACAAATACACAGACAATAAATGAAATACTCAACACTGGAATATGAAATAAGAGCACATGTATGCACCTCTGCAACTCCTCGTCTACATTTGTGCCAAAGAGTCCATCATCCTCTCCAACCATTCTGTTTGTTTAAATGTAGCAATGCAGGAAAAATACAATGGACATGACGGAAGGTAGTATGTAGTAAGACATGTAATGAGGATAAGTTATTATGTAGGAAGGCACGCAATATCTACATACAATAAACTAGGTGAACATATATACAAACAATAAATGAAATACAAAACAATAGAATATGAAATAACAGTACAAGCATGTACCTTTGTATCTCCTCTTCCATCACTACAGTGAAGACTCCGTTGTTTTCTCCAACTATTCTGTTTGTTTGAATGTGGGAACGCACAAAATACAATGAACATGAATGGAAGCTAGTATGCACCGGAGAAGAAGAAATATGTACATACAGTAAATGCGAATCAAAGAATAGAATAAAAGAGGTAGAAACATGAACCTTTGCTTTTCTCCATCCATGGTTGTAAATATATAAAGTTTTTCCCTACCCAAAATATATTACAAGCCACAAAATATTAAGACATTGCATGGCCATAGCTAAACGATTTTGGTTTTCCATGGCAAATTATCCAGATATGCTTCCAGACATGGAAATATAATTTTGCAGTATCTTTGGTGTACATATCGTATCTCAAGTAGAAGACAAATTGTATCGTGGTCACACCAATCTATGTAGAGGATAAAGAACATGTATTGTGATATGGGCACATTCCACCATATATGTTTAATAAGTACGTTTTGCACATGTTTTATTTTAACAAAAAAACAACGGATATTGCAATTGCACATGTAGTTGTCCAATTATTTCTTATGCCACTATTTTCTATCTTGTCAACATTGAAGTATCAAATTTTTTTTATAGTAGAACAAGCATGCACAGAAAAGGCACGTGATATCGACTTCGCCAGAAACAACAAATAACACAACCGTAGGTCCACTCACGAGTGAAGGGTCTGAACACCATAAAGCACTCTTAAAAAAAAAAAAACCAGCTCCAACTACCGGCGCAGGACCCCAACCCTGAAAAGCCAAAGTAAACAAAAGAAAACAACAAGCACCAAACCCGTGAGAAAGCACGAACATGCCCAACTATAGCCCCAGGGCCCCAAAATCGTAAACTTGAGACAAACAACAACAACCAATAACCGATGAACCAACGAATCATCGAACAAGAAATAACCACCGAACTAATAAACAACATATGTATCTCCAATGATTACCAAACTGTAGCTGAAGCATAGAAAGAACCAGAAACATATGACGAGCATGCCAGTAGAAATAAGAAAACATTATTACTTTCAAACTACAAACACTGAACAACAAATAAGGAATAGAAAATGAAATTATGGCATGGAAAATTACTCCAAAATGATGAAAGGCAGAAGTGCAGGTCAAATTGTGACCCAAACAACAACAAATAGAAACCGACGAACCAACAAAGAATAAGCACCCACCGAACCAGTAAACAATGTATGCAGCTTCAATGATGACAAAATTGCATTCTAAGCCTAGAAGAAGTATGAAACATACAATGCCTATTCAATTGGTGGTGGACATCAATATTGTCCAAATTCACTGCAACATTGTATGGAAAATTTTGAGGAAAAATTTACTTTGAGAAGCCTATTTAGATAAACATTTAAGGTTGTTAGACTGTCTAAGGGGCTTGTGGTATGAAAACATTTAACACTGTCAGACTGTCTAAGGGCCTCGCGGTATGCAAACATTTAAGTTGTCAGGCCTATTTCAGGACCTCGCGCCATGTAAACATTTAAGATGTCAGGCCTATTCAAGCACCTCAAAAAAAGTGTCAATAATCTAAACCTTCGGTATGCAAACATTTCAATACAAATACAAAGGACTAATAATAATAGCACAAATACATTAATAATAATAATAATAAAAACCTGGCAATAAGACCTCGAATCTATTATCCAACGAGATCATGACATATATGGTTTTTTTTATAATAAATAAATAAATAAATAATGTTTTTAGTTCTGTAGTTCGAACAATAGAAATTATGCATTTTTTTGTAGTCAAACAAAAAACTAATATAAAGTCAACGAATTATCTATCACTATAAACTTTTGATATCTAAACATTTCAATATGAATAGTACAAATAAAAAAAGGTACCGTACATGATAAAACTTTGGATATGGAAACATATAATTCATTGGGAATAACAAAGCTGACAATAAGACCTTAAATCTATCATCCAATCAGATCATGACATATATGGGTTTTTTTTATTATATAAAAAATAATGCTTTTAGTTTTGTAGGTCGAACATTAGAAAGTATGAAACAAATTGTAGTCAAACGATAAACTAATATAAAGTCAACGAATTATCGATCACTATAGTCCCTCTACACCTTCAGCAGTGACTAATAAGTGTTTTCATAGCTCAACTAAATTGGATTTCTTGCAATTGTGACGATCACTTTAGAATTCCCCCACATGTGAAGAGCATATCAGATATTCATTTCAACAGAGAACTCTTTATTTGAGTGAGATCCAATTTATAATTCCCGATACAACGATGAAGACCATTTAATCATATATTCATTATAACATTAAACTCATTCCTTTTTTTTGTTTAAATGGTGTTTATGTGTAATCATATTCAGATCATGTATGCTCCAAAAAAACCAATGGAATAGAGGGAAAATTTCCGTGGTTTGTCACTGAAGAATATTACAAACAATGGAAAAAGTTTGTAACTTACTAACAAACATTTGATGACAAAAAATTACTCAGTCATTTGTATAAGAATACAAACAATGTCATATCCCAAGAAATTTTTTCTGGCCTAGGAACAAAATCTTGGTAATCAATATTGAACTCACAAATGAAATAAGCAGACACATATAGTAAGAATGTTCCCTATCTATAGAGTCGATCGATATGCATGGCAGTTGTTCTCATCATTGTGGAAGATCTATTGGGGGTGAATTGAGACTCAAAAGAGAATTAGGTCCATCTTTAACCACAAAAACCATTGCCAACCCCATGTTATGTGCATGCCCAAGTGGCAGTGCATCAACCAAGCTCCCGCCATACATAATCACCGTCACCGACATCAAGCCATTTAAAAGCAAGAGACAACTACTAAAGAAAGCAGAGTGATGTGTAACTTTCTATTTACCAGGTGTTGGCCCTCGACCAAGTTTTGGAGAACCTTGGTTGTGTTTGACCATTTTTGGGACTATCGTGTTATAGTTAGGAACTTTCACTTTCATGCTTCTCACCGGGGACCAGAGGCCTCTTATTATGTTTTTTTCAGTATAATAAAATTGCATGGGAGGGTTGTCAGGGAAGTCCATGCTAAATACCCCTTCCATGCCAAATGGAAAAATGCTAAGCTTGAAGGATTGAAGAAGTTGTTGGGAGGACAAATGATAAATTATTCATACTCACTGCAAATCTTGATCCATTGGAACCTCCACAAGACTTTCCTGGACATTTGATTAGTCCCATGTGTAGAAGAGATCCTCATCCACCCCGAGGAACAAAGATCGGGTGGTTGTTTGAAGCCAAGCTTCTTAGAGCATTAACGAACCTAGTTGCAGTCTGGGTGTCGTTATAAAATGGAAGATTAGGCATGGTGCCAGAGCTTCCCTTGTATTATAAAATGGAAAATATAGTGGTGTTATCAAAGGGAACTCTTTGGCCACTGGCTTATGCTCAAGCAACCATGTAATATAGACATGTAGCTTGATCAATAGTGAAACGTACGTCTGTTGTTTTCCTCGGGCCCAACATCATAAAGTTGGTCTGAAAAGGCTTTGTATACAAAGCATCCACATCCATGACAATCATTTTGTGGCTACCTACTGAGAAGAATAGGTCGGTATTGAGAGAAGCATTGATGACCCATAGAATCTTAGTTTCCCCGCTCTACACTAACACACGAAAGGTATCTGCATCGATCGTTTTCCATTAGTCGAGATCTCTAGATAGAATGGATCAGATTTACCATTCAATGAAGAATTTTAGTTTTAGATGCATTAATCCAACAAGAAATGTACCTGAACTTGAACATTGGTATAGGTCTCATGGTTTTCCATTTATAGTAAATGCATCCGAAACATTGGGGGAAGCTCCTGTTCGGGTTGCTTGGTTCACAACATCGATAGGATTCCTATTCCACCATTCTCCTGTTCATGCAAACATAACCAAATAATTGAATCGCGTTAAAATTAAGCACAATTCAATATTTCTAATTGAGGAACATAAAAATAAAATCAGTAGCACATACCTAGAAGAATGGGAACTTGGCCATGGGGCTTGGTAAAACGATAAGTGTCTCCAAGACTTGGAGTGATGATCATTTCTCCATACACAGTAGCTCTAAGCCATGAATTGTGGTCATGCCACCAGAGAGTCCCTTATTGATCAACGATGTTAAATCTATAGGTGTAACTTCCCCCTGGGCGAATGGGGCATTGGGTTACAACTTCAGGTACATCGGTCCGCCCTGTGCATAATTGGCGCACTCTGTACCTACAAATACAATATAATCACTTTCTCACTCATTAACTGTGATTGAAGTTGTACATTTTTTTTTTAAAATTTAAATCAACCAATCTTTCCCGCTATCAATTCCGTCTATTTAAGTTTTAAAATTTAAATCCTTGAACCTTTAGATCCTCCATGCCCACATAAAAGCCAACATGATAGTATACATTGAAAGTGGTGCTAACGATGATGGTGCTTCTAATGGAGACGACGTCAGGAAAAAGAGCGGATGGAAAATGGATGGCCACCAGAATCTGTGTGAAACAGTAAGATCAGAAAAGGTTCATTTCGTTTGGCTTTTAGCCAACACCTTATTTTTTACTCTCATCTTGAACTCTACATCAGCCTATCTTACATGGAAAGTATCATTAATGAAAAAATATAAATTCACCTTCACTAGATAACACCTTTAATATAGTATAATGTCACATATATTCTAATAATTTAATATTTTCCTTACCATACCCATTTTAAACCTCATATTTACTCTAATTTAAATTTAGAAATGTTACTAGTCATTTTACTCTAATTTAAATTTAAAAATGGTACTAGTCATTTTATAGAGAACCATCAACATATGTTTAATGACAAGGTTTGGATATAAAATATGAAATAAGTGTTAATAAGTCATACCACAATTCTCTAAATGTTAGAGGTGCATGAATGATGAAGATTCTAAATGTTAGAGGTGCATGAATGATGAAGATTCTAATTTAATACTAATATTGAATATATAATAGTATTTTTCTCTTGTTTAACCAACGTGATTAACATAAATGTTTTATGCCGATAAATTGAATATATAATAGTATTTTTCTCTTGTTTAACCAACGTGATTAACATAAATGTTTTATGCCGATAAATTGACCTTTCATATATCTCTTGAATAGGTTATGTCCAACTCCAATGATATTGTTGATATCATTTAGCTTCTTACTTCACGAGTGAATTGCATTGGATCCTCTTTAAACTTTAGTTACAATGCATCCGGAAATTTGAGCACAAAGTCTAAATAGTTTTTTTATAGCTACTATGTAAATCCACTGTATCACTTTAATTTTGTATTGTTTGAATGATAATGCTAATTAACATGGAAATTCATTATTGCAATTTGTCTTTAAAAAATGGCCCTTTATTAACATCAATTTAGAAAATATTTTCTAGGCACGTTGTTAGTATAGGAATACTAATTATGGTTAGTAAGGTTTTTATGTTATACAATTACAATTTCTTAATCAAAAGATAATTTTAGTGAAGAATACATTAACAAATTTTGTGGGTAATTCCCATTTATTATGTTTGATTTTGGCTATGGTCTACACTTTATGGATGAACTTTCTCCATAAATTGAGGCTATGGTAAATGATCAAATGGTTATTTTATGTCGTATGTCATGATGGAAAACTTGAAATCCAAATACAAAATTTTGGTTTTTTATTTTTTTAATTTATATTAAGCACAAGTGTTCAAGAATGCATGTTCCATAATGTGAAGGTGACATGAATCAAAGATAATTCCATATATCATTTAAAATAGTCAAGAAGAAGTTATTAAGGACAACATATTTATTTTCAAATTGCACTCTATCTTTTAGGATTTAATCTTTTCTTCAGTTCATTCGATGTGGGGTGGAGAAACTCCAATCAAACAGAATGTGTTTTTGCAATTAGGCTTGGTTCTATGCTTTAGTTTCATGTTTTTACAATTTCTTATATTTTTAAGTCCTATAATAATAATAATAAATGTGAGATGTAATTGTCAATTTTGATGTAAATAATGAAGATGATCAAAGAAGCAAGCTAGAAAATCCAAAGGAGTGATAAAGAGGAAATGTTATCCATACCACCATAGGAAAATAATAAAAATAAATAATCCCTTATAATTAATAATATGAAAATTATTCATATTTTTACACTTAAATTTATAAAAATACCTATAATGCGATTGAATATTAATGTAGAATGCATGTTA
>CBVK0102547919.1:0-12050 GCA_900067695.1 Picea abies | reverse complement strand
TTTTTGTATATGTCTCATCATTAATATAAAATACATCATTGTGTGCAGACCGACTACGATAAAAGAGTATGGGGGACTAAACTCCACTAGTTAGGGAAAGGGTGGGGAGCTAAAAGTTAAGAAAAATGGCTAAGCTAGGGCGCTTAAGCCAAAAAAGAATATTATATTAATATTTCTTAAAGTATAAAGTATGGGTAATTATTTTATTCTAAGTTTCAAAGTTGGGGACAAGTGAGCCAAAGTAGCTACCAACATGACAAGTGTCAAGTTGGGGACATGCATACATATTGTTTGGACATAGTTCATTTTCCATCATCCCTTCCATCATTCAGCCATTTCATGATCATTCACACATTCATTGATCTATCCTCTGTACTTTCATGTCATTGTACCTGAACCTGTATCCATAGCCATTTTGTTTGTGTAGTTAGTTAGCCTGGGAGTTGGACTGAAGAAGCGGGTTGTCAAACCCATGGGATATTGAAGAGGCAGGTTGTCAGGCCCATGAGAAATCTCTCTAAGTGAGAGAATTGTTGGGAATTGATTTTCTGAAAGTACTAAAATGCAGCTACAGGGTTCTAAGAGTTCTTGTTGTTGAAGCCCGGAAAGGAAGTGGGGCAGCCGAAGGACTGTTGAGTAGAGAAGGGGCACACTTCCTGAGGTAGGACAGGCATGTGGGGAATAAGGGACTATAGGTTGTTAGTTTGAGATGGCACCTGTTACAGAGTCTTTCATGTTGTCTATGATACATTAGCCTGGTTATTAATCCCTTTACCCAGGTGGAGTTTAGTCCCAGCTCGGGGGTAACCCACTGTTGAGAGTGATGAGCAATGTGGTCTAAGGCTGGGAGGTTCATGGAAGGTCTGCACACAATTGGTGATATTCCTACCAAGATAAGTGTTAATTGTGTAATAATTTACATGTTGCATTATTATTTATGTGTTTATTTTTATGAGTTTATTCTCTGTGTGGTTTATCACTGTATTTATATTTATGGGCATTTCTTGTATATGTTGCATGTATATGTTTACTGTTATTTCAGTATGAATACATACATGTACATAACGTATTTGTATGTTTACATTTTATATATAAATTTTTACAAGAGTTTTGTGTATATATGTTTTAATTACATGCAGTTCGAAAATTTTGTGTAGCATAGATCAGTTAGATGTTGAATATATTACAGTATGTTAAAAAGAGAATGAAAATATTTTCTGGAGTAACATGGCTCGACATGGGTGGCCAAAAATGTTACAATATGATATCAGAGCATATTATAACAATATATATGTTATATTGTTACATATAATATAATATGAAAGGTCTGACATATTATATGATAAAAAAAATTTAATGTGATTTTAATTTGTACATCTACCCATTACAATATCATTGTTAAACAATTAACTTTGTAACGTGTGAATTGGATAACCTAATACAGAATCAATTTACGTTCGAAAGAGAGGGAATGGGTAACGTTAGCGGTAGGGTCAAGAATTACACTTTTTTATCATATTGCAATGTCTTTCGTGGTGTGTTTTACCTTGCAATCTAGCTTTTTCTTGAATAAATAGTTAGAGGTTGAGATATCCAAGGATTTAGAGAAACTATAGAGGTGCTCCCCGAGATTTTTTCAATGTAAACTTAGTTTACGGAAAAAAACTTGGTGACATATGGAAGACCTTTATCCAATAAAGGTTGCATTATTTCATACACAAAAACTGCTATGATAATTTATAGTTATCCATGTGTGACTCTAATAACTTTGTCTGCGAGTTTTCAATTTCATCTAATTTAAACTGTAAACAGGAAAAAAATTATTAAAAAATAGTTGTTTAAATTGTTTTTTCCGTACTAAATGCTCTATATCCAAGTTGAAAAAAAAAGAAGATAGCAATAAAACTGCTATGATAATTTATAGTTATCCATCTGTGACTAATAACTTTGTCTGTGAGTTTTCAATTTCATAAAATAATAGCTAATAAAAGTTAATTTAAACTTTAAACATGAAAAAAATATTAAAAAATAGTTGTTTTAATTGTTTGCTTTACATTTAAGTTGGAAAAGAGAAAATAACAATAAAATTACTTACTTCAACATTTTCAAAATTAGTTGTTCTAATCGTGTTTTTAAGTCGTACATTTAAGTTAGAAAAAAAAATGATAGCAATAAAATTCCAAACTTCAACCTTTTCAAAAAAATAATTAAAAAATTGTTGTTTTAATTGTTTTATCCATAGTGAATGCTCTACATTCAAACTGGAAAAAAAAAGATAGCAATAAAATTCCAAACTTTAACATTTTCAAAATTAGTTGTTCTAATTGTATTTTAAAATCCTAAATTCAATTTAGAAAAAAGAAGATAGCAATAAAATTCCAAACTTCAACATTTTCAAAAGCATGAGCCAATTGTTTTTCATTAGGGTATTTTTCAAATGTCAATTTTTATTATATATTTTTAATTTATTGAATTATTATTCTACAAGTATTGTTTATACTTTTAATATATGTTTTATCATTTATTAGTGTAGATTTATTTTAATTTTAGATTTATCATGTAAGAGGAGGGATCAAATTTTTAAAGATGTAAAGAATTTTTTAATTAAAAAAAAGTTTTTATCTCAAAGAACTTGATCACTCTCAATACATAATAAATATGAAGCAAAGATGAATTTACACTAGTTTTTACTATATATGTCACTTGTGGATTCCATGTTGAAGGTGAGGGGTTGGCTCCACACATCTCTCATACTGATACTCAATAGCACAACACACCATTGAAGTTACACATCTCCCTCATAGTGGGATGTAGAAAACCAATTTTCTTTACTTATAATTACTTTATATATAGATAGATAGATAAAAAGATAAAGTTGACATAAAAATATTTTACTTAATGGAAATAATTTATTTATGGCCTATATTGAAATATTTTTTTTGTTATTAATATTTTTTTAAATGTCACTTGTAAACTCCATGTTGAGCACTGCAGGAATTACACATTTCTAGACAACTAACCTTTCTTTCAACTCTTAAAATGATGAATTTTACCTTTTTATGTGTTTATAAAGATTTATATTTTGTATGTTTAGATCTTAAAATTATGGATTTTACTTTTTTTAATGTTTATAAAGATTTATATTTTGTATATATGGATTTGATGGTGTGAAGAAATAAGTTCAAAGCAATGTTTAGCTATTACAATTCCCCATTGTCCTTAGACAAACACAAGTTGTCAATTCTAATATCACATATTCCAAACTTAAGTGTTTTTTTCTATTCTTTTCTGTGATGTCCGACAAACTTTTAGTTTTTATGTCGGGGAAGAGAAGCGTGTTCAAATGACTCCATATTGGCTCTCAAAATTTATGGTAAGAAGGAATAGTCCATATAAAAGGAAAAAAACACATACAATGTTGAAAAAAAAAATATACTTCTCATTCCTTAAAGTGTGAAGTTTTAGTAATCTAAACTTTCTACATTTTGATTATATCACCACATTAATACAATATGTTTAGACAATGCCAAAGTATTGATTCAAAACTAGATTGATGGTTAGTACAACTAACTACAACCTACTCAAGTGGAAAATACTTCCAAAATTCTCTTATTAATTGCAACTTATAGTAAGTGGCAAATCCCCCAATGTTATCTAATATATATTCAATATTTAATTTTATTTTTTTCCTCTCTTTTTGTTTAACAAAACAACTTCATACTTGATGGGTAAATAAACCTTAATATCAATTTTCCAATTTCTTAACTATAAGTTGTAAATGGCCAAATGACCCAATGTTGTGTAATATATATTGACTTTTTTTTTTTTCTTTAAACCTTAATTGCAACTTCCCATGAGACGCATATGGCTCACCTTATGCAAGATATTTACTCATTCCATGTCATGCATATGTAAGATTGCATCTTATGCAAGATATTTACTGATTCCATGCTATGTATATGTAAGATTGCATCTTTGTAAGGGATGATTTTAAGGATGGAAATTTATTTTAAAATGTAGAAATTTTGGCAAATCTTACTAATCCTTCATATGTCAATTATAAATGTTTGGCTATATTTTTATAAAAATATTCAAATTTCTAAGTATTTTATATAATTTTTATAAACATTTTATATAATAAAAATTCTTTATTTTGTAAAAACAATATTGAAAATTATAATACAAATATCTCCTATAAATAAATAAAGACATTGACAGCATAAACACCTTTCATGTTGTAGTCTTTTTAAAAGGTTGCCACTTGCAAAGTCTTTTCTTTTTGTATTTGATATTAATATTAAGGAAAAATAGGTTAATACATCTTGGATGTAGACATTGACAAAAAAATGCCTTCCCAATTTTGAGGATAGTGCCTTTATTGATAGGTTGACAAAATAAATACCTTCCCAATTTTGATGACAGTACCTTTATTGATAGGTTGAAAAGATGTGAATTGCAAAGTGCTTTCTGTTTGGGTTTATTATGATTATATGCATGTCGCAAAGTGTTTCCTTTTAAGCTTTGGGATTATCAGGAAGAAAATATGTTCATAAATCTTCTAAAGATTGACAAAGTAAACGACTTCCAATTTTCGATAATACCGTACATTGAAAAGACGTGAATTTGTAAGTGTTTTCTTGTTAAAAGTGTTTTTTTCTTATTATAGATGTGTGATTAGTATTTATGATTCAAACTTCTCGTTTCCATCTTGTTTATATAACTTTGTCATTTTAACCATATTGTCTTTTGTCTTTATTTTATTGTTGAAATATAAGAAATTATTTAAATTTTTAATATAATCTTTACAACTTTGAAATTTAAAGGGATAATTCCAATATTATTTGTAAATTTGAAGAAGTAAATTGTTTTATGGTATAGAATTAGTGTTTGGATTTATTACTTTTTAAATTCAATTTCATATAACCTGATAAAATCATTGTATGACTGTATTCCTTTCAATTGCAATTCAAATTCTGTAGTGAATATGTAGCCTATGTTCAAAGATGTAAAACTTTAACAGCCTATTAAGATGCAAGGCTTTAATTAATGATGTGGAATTACAAACAAAATATAAAAAAAATATTACTCATCATCAACCAATTTGAGCATCCTGAATGCACGGCGCCATCTTGAACGCCTCGGACTCCACTACACATTGACCTGCTGCATTTGCTTCCAAAACAGCACCCAGAATGAGGAGGAGGACAAGTAGCTTTGTAAAAGAGAAAGTCATTGCTTGTTATTAACGTCTGAGAGTCTGGACAATATGTTCAACTCTGAGTATGGAGTGGGAGGGAATGAATATATAGTTGTTACTCAGAAATATGATCAAATGGCAGGCAAGCAATGGAATAAATTCTTCACTGATGATTTCAAACCCCAATGGAGAGCGCACTTTCAACCAAAATAATATAAAATAATAGAATGTGGAATTACTGTATCGATGCGGTGTCGTTTCTTCCACTTTGTCAGTCGCCTCTGCTGATTGACGGTATTTATTTGCAATATTTCTCTTCTTATTATTACGCCAAAGGGACGTGCATCAGCCCACGCACGGTATTATATTTGGAATACATTATCTTCTTATTATTACGTCAAATTGGCGTGTATCTCTCCACTTTGCGCATATATATTTACATATCTAACATATATATTTAAAGATAGACTCGTTTGTTTGGGGTGAAATGCTTAGAATTACAAATAATTAATAATATTAATGAATGTGTAGATGTTAGGTATTTTATAAAATATATTATAATTTTATCTATAAAACAAATTACATAGTTATATACTAAAGGTATTCGAAAGTTTTTGAAAAATATAATATATTTTATTTTTATTTTTGGCGTATATAATAGGAAAATATAATATCAAATCTTATTTTCCTAATCTTTAGAGAATTCCATAATTTTTTTTTTTTTTTTTAGGGGTTTATTTTCCCTTTAAAATGTTGCCGCCTTATACACATCCGGGAGACTGTGTGCATGGGGAAAAGTGAGAGTTAAGGTGTTAGATCAATTATTCACCACGATATATATATTAAGCATGTACTTGCATAAAATGATACTTAAGACACAATTGTTAGATGCAAGTAAAATCAAATTTCTTCAAATAAATCACTGAAAAGTAAATGAAGCATATGGCTTTGCAAAGTCTGTAAATGAGACCAGTGCCTTAAAGGTAATCGTGGCCAGTGTAGTTCGGGTATTTTATTAAGGTAAATTGATGTTGAGTTAATGAGAGTATGTGGCCTCTTTGGAGCTTAGCTCCTTGTTTGGAAACTTGCGGAGAGTTTACCAAAACCCAAATGGTTTCACCAATAAACGCTTAAATCCATTTATGGTAAATAAAAAATGCAATTTAAACAATAGAAAATGGTGCTTTCACCAAGATTTGTTTCACCGCATTCCAGTGAAAATGTTCAAAAAGTCGAATGTTTAGAGAACTCCGTAAATAACTTCAAAAATAGGTTAAAAATATTACATAGTGATATATTTTTACAGGTAAGGCTTATGAGTGAATTAATTTGTGTGTTTATCTTCAAGGATGGGTATAATCCAAGTTGTTAGTTCGAATCCCAATCTATCTATCCATATTTTGAAAGACCATTTGTAAGCTATCATTTAGATTTGTATATAATCAAATAGAGGCTGTAAAGTGAATTTTATGATTGAAGCTTCCTTTAGTAACCATTGGATAAGCTTCCTTTGGTAACCATTGGATAACATAACTCACACTGAGTCACCAAAAAATGATATTTGTGAAAAACTATACTCTTGGGCGAAATAAGGCAATAATTTGAGTTCCATGATTTTAGAGTGGTTATTGGTTTCCTGATTGGAAGAAATGCTTTGATTGGAAGAAAGACATAAGATTCCTCCTAAGCTTTCTCTAGAAGGGATTCCCTCTGATGCACCATCAAAGTATGCCCATAAGATAGTCTTGTTGATTACCTCTTCTTTGTTCTCATGTCTTTTTCATTTTTCCTAGGGTCGTGGATATGCATTTAAAATATTTAGCGATTGGATTGCACATCTGAGAGGTAGAGTCTCCTTTCCTTCAAATTGATTTAGGTTCCTAGTGAGCCATACTCCCCAAATTATGTTAAGTGGAAGGGCTTCGATCTTCATTATATCCTTATTTGAATGCCACGATCTCAAAGATTTTTTTATATCTCCTTCTTCTCAAACATTTATTATCCATATCATACTTTCCACTTATTTCCACACCTCTTTTGTAAATGGGTAAGTCATAATTAATTGTTCAATAGTTCATTTGATTGTTGACATACACTACACTGATCTGGACCATTGAAAATTTTCTTTGGAAGTACCTCTCATATAGGATCCTTGTTGTTTAAATCAACCACATGTTGTTTTTGGAAGAACACCTTAATTTCCAGATGGTTCTCCACCACCATATTTGTTGTCCCTCCATTGCTTCCTTAGTAAGGGCTCTGTAACCTAGTTTAGGCACATATGTTCCAGAGGAATTGAGGGACCATAACAACTATTCATCATCTTTTCTTATTTTAACATCACTCTGTTTTAATGCATCTATATAAGACCTCAAGACTACATCAAAATCTTCTAGGTACCTACCAATTGAAACATTGAATTCAAATATTTTCAAATGATTGAGCCATTATGTACATAATTTATCGGGTTCCTTACCCAATCCTCTACAATAGAAGGAGAAATGTACTTGGTTCTAATAACTTGGAACCACAACCCTTTTTATTGTATTAAACTTCACACATTTTAGTGCCTTGGAGAAGAGAAAATGATTTTTTAGACCCCATTCTCCATTTGCTTTTGGGATAGCCATTTTTTTTCTAGGATATGAGTAGACATCCTTTAAATAAATTTGTAGCATAGTTTCCTAATTATCTCCACAACACTATTGGGGACCCAATCCAGTGAAATCCAATATTATTGATTCCTGTAAAGAACTTGGCCTGCCAAACCGATTTAATTTTTTTTCTTTGACACAACAAAATTAGCAGTAGGTTGTATACTAATTTATTCATGAAATTAACATGTTGATGGGTCCAAAATGGCCTATCAAGCATGTAAAGGAGAACACCCAATGACATGTCCAAATTAGACCTACTCTCGTTTGGGATGGTGTTTCCGACCAATATGTAGGCCTAGTTGCAATTATAAATTATTTTCTAAATATGAATATGAAAACAAAATGTTCTTAGATGAATTAAAGTATAAGACTAAATTAACTGATGTTTCTTATTACTAATTTAAATGCAATTATAAACTATTCTAACCTATCATGATCAGGATAAAGCGAATTAAAAAATGAGTAAAATGAAATATAATACCATTAGGATCGAAAATAATTCATGTATTCCAGTTGTAGATGATAACAACAATGCTACAACCACATTTACAATTAGTTGTAGAATGCATTCATAACATCATATCTATACTCATAAGGAAACATATGAAAACATGAGTATCTAGAATAAAGTGAAGACATAATTAACACAATAGAACTTTGTAGTACTCAAGCAAAATATAAATGCACCAAGAAGAGTCTCATATACATTCACGGAGTCACAAATTTCCAAAATGCCTCTTTCTCTTTATCCATTCCGAAGCAAAAATATTGTTTTTCACTTACACAGGGAAAAAGTTCCTCTTTCATCACAACACTCTATTTTATAAAATTAGAGGAGGTTTTTCATACTATGTAACTGTCATCATGTTAGATGACATTTACAACATTTCATTTCACGTTCTATATTGAGACTTTAAAAATTTTCATTTGATCAAAATAAAGAAGTCCGATTACAAAATAAAATAATTAAGAGGTCTTCGATTGTTATATCTTGTCTCTATCTCCTTTCATAGTTTGTAGTGCTTCAATATTGCATCCACTCTACTCACCTACATTTTTTCCATCTCTATCTCACTGTCACAAATCTAGGATGTTACCTCTTTCTTCAGGATCTTCTTTGTTCTCTGAATGAAGTCTCTGGCTAGTGAGATTAGTTTGATTAGTTTTATGATCTTTTCTTCCAAGACCTCTTTATTTATCTCTTTGATTTCTTCAATAGTTTGTCTACTAAGATTTCTTTTGGTTTCCACATATTCCATCTTCAACTTAACTGGAGCTACTTCTTCTAAGTCTGCCATCATATCCATTTTAAATTCTTCAATTATGTTATCAGAGGCCCTCTATAGTCTTTTGCATTCCATGCTGACTATTTCTTGAGTACTTTTAATATCATTTATGATGGATTTCCAAGTATCAAAGAAGATATGATCCTTGATCTTCTATCTGGCTATGTATACTGGCAGGGTACTTGGTGGATCATTATATACATGTTTCCAATTTCTAATTTTTTGAAAGGCATTTTGAGCCTTTTGGTATTTATTCCTTGTGACTTCCAATTGACTACCAAGCCTGATTTGGTATTCTCCGCTTCTTTGAACCTCATTTAATATATGAAATAATTTCTTTTTCACATTTGTGAGCTCTTCATTAGCATCTTTGGATTCTTTTCTAATAACACCTAAGATGAGGTTCCTCGGTGGTTCTCTTCTACAATATTCTCTAGTACCTTATTATCTTCCTTTAGTTTTATGAATCTGTCTTCTAGCTTCTCATTATAGATGCTTGCCTCCAAGCATTCTTCTTGTAATATTGTCATGTCTTATGTATGTTTTTTCTTGAGTTGCTCCATTTCTTCTGAGTGTGTAAGATTGATATCTTCCACTTCTTCCTAATGTAATATCTGATTTATACTGGCCCTTTTTTCAAACTCAACATTTAACTTTCCCTTTTTTAGTTGTAATTCCCTTTGAAAATATTCTCTATGTGGTTTCTCTACTATGTTGGCCTCTTTTTTGAACTCATCAACCTGATTTTATTTTATTGTGTTAAGGGCTACTTCAAGATAAACTACCCTGGCCATAGATATATCCAATGCTTCTCCTATTTCATATATTGACATAGAATTTTCACCTGCAACTACATTTATGACTAATGAGGTTTGTATAACATTTTTTTTTGGGTCTTTACCTTCCTTCCATTTAATATTTTTTTAAGAGGATTCTTGCATTGAGTCTGATTCTCCTCTTTTTCTCTCATTTTTTCTCCTTTCAATAACCTTGATTTTATGGCTATAATAATATTCACCTACAACCACTACAATATCATCCAGCCCTAGTTCCTGATATGTGTAAGAAATATTTCCTCAGATGGTTGATAGAGGAGTGTATTCTTCAATAGGAATGGTAATTATAATTACACCAATGTTTGATGAGACTTTGCCTATCTCATCTTGTTTTCTTTTCTTTTCTTTCTTTGAGTCTTCCTCTACTTTCTTTCTTACTTTTTGTCTTTTGTCATCTTTCATTTTCTTCTTTTCTAGCTCCACATCTTCTTTGTCTTTGATTTCCTTTTCAGTATTCATTTTGCTTCCTTCACCATTTTTCTTCAAGGTTTCATATTGATTGGTGTTCTTCTTTTCCAACTCTATTATTTTCCTTTGTTGATATCTTTTTTCTACTTCTATGGATTTATTTTCTCTTTCCTCAACTTTTTGTGCTTGTTACCTTTCTTTTGCCTCTAACTTCTCCTTTTCCTTCTCCAACAAGATTTTGAATTTTTTCTTCACTCCATTTCTCTCTTCATCTTCTTCCTTTTGGATCTTTTCCATGGCTAGTTCATCTTGTAGCCTTTGTAATACTTCTTCAAAATAGAAAACCCCTTTGAAGAGGTCTTCTATGAAGTTGACTTCATGACTGACTTGGTGTGTGAAATTGGATGATTTTATATGGTCATACATATATTATGTGGATCATGCCCCTTTAGCCCCCTATTCATAGACATATTTCCCTCAGATCTTTGACTTCCTTCTCAGCATGGGGTTTGTTGGACATAGTATATCTTCCTATGTGTAGTGGGAAATATGGCCAACATTTATTATTTTTATCTGATAGATATGTTATGATCCCCATTTCTACTACTTGGTATGCAATTTCTCTAGCTAACAAATTATTAGGCACATACTTGGGTAAGCGATGTGGCATCCCTATACTTCCATACACCCTGATATAAGTATAATATTTTTTTACATACCAATCCCCTATCTCTCTTAGGTTTTTTATGGATCCTTGAGATACCATGTGTGGGAAAATCCTGAAAATCACCTTGTACAAAGGGGATAAGAAATAGTCACAGATGTTGCAAAAGCATTATTTGTAATTTATATTCCATAGCTTTGAGCAATAGATATGAATTGGAGGATGACTTGGATTCCATATCCATTCAAGAGCAAGGAAAATGTCAGCAGAGAAGATTACATCAATAAGATATGTCTACGTATAAAAGCCAGGGTTTTTCATACTTGTAGCTTCCTTGATGGAGGGGAATTAGGAAGAAAAACAAAACTTATATTATCATTGTGTTCCTAAATTTAGGCCAAGTTAGCTTGAGTGTTGGCGAGGTGTGTGTTGTAATGATGGTTATTTTTTCCAAAATGAACTCTCGAATCCTAGGAAGTTAGTATAGCTAATTTTATGTGATTAGATTGTGATCTAGAAGATTGGGGATCCTATTTGTCAGGATATCAAACAGATTCTTATGATTCCTTTAAGAATAGAAATGTAATCGATCAAAGGGGGGATGGAATAGAAGGAAGACAGGGGTTTACTCTGTGTGTGGTTTTGAATAAAATCTAATTCCAATTGACCCGTGTTTTATGTAATGAAGCCTTTTGTATACGCTTGATTAAGATTCTATAATTGTTTAACTTGGTAGATTGATCATTTCATTGATCAATCAATCTCCGCAGAAGGATTAGATCTATCTGATCTATGTTTGGATGAATTTAGGTTATGTAAAGAGCGTTTAAGTAAGTTGCAACAATGTATTCCTGAGTGAATCACCACATTACAATGAAGATGTAGAGAAATCGACCCCTGTATCTTAGTCACACGTCCGGAAAGAGAAGGTTCACGTTTGGGTGAACAACCTCAACCATTTTTCCACGCTTCCAAAAAGAATCTCTGAAACGTTCGATCCAG
>CBVK0102547918.1:0-21651 GCA_900067695.1 Picea abies | reverse complement strand
TTTATGTCAAGTTATGGCTTATAGGATTGGAAGAGGAGGTCGAGGAGGTAGAAGTCCGGTAGCAAATGTTGAGGTGCTGAGATTGATGCAGCGTTTGGAGGCAGGGCTAGATGTCATAGAAGGTGACAGACAATGGGATCCTGATGATGCTACCGATGATGAAGAACCTCAAGAAGAAGAACCTAAAACTCAAGAACCAGTTGAGTTGAAGTTGTTAAAGCAAGGTCTGGGATCCACCTTAAGACCTAAGCATGATGTATCAAACTATAGTGGTGGTTTGAATCCTGAAGAGCGCGTTGACTGGATCAATGACATGGAGAAGTTCTTTGACTATGAGGAGGTGAATGAGGAGAAAAAGGTGAAGTTTGTTATGAAAAAACTCAAAGGACATGCATCTTTATGGTGGGATGGTGTGTAGGCAGAAAGGAGAAGGTAGAACAAGAAAAATATCAAGAGCTGGGACCGAATGATCGTAAAAATCCGAGGTAAGTTTTTAAATCAAGATTATCAACTCTCTTTATTTAGAAAGATGCAAAATCTTAGGCAAAGATTGATGTCTGTAAGAGAATACACTGAAGAGTTCTATAAAGAAACATAAGAGCAAGTTATGTACAAGAGACTGCATAAAAGGTAGCCAGATTTATGAATGTCTTGAGAATGGATATCCAAGATGAAATTAGTATGCTGACCCCAAGGACAATAGAAGAAGTTTACCATCTTGCCTTGAAAGAAGAAGACAATATTGCAAGGAGGCAGTCAAATAGAAGAACATGTCCTAACAGAGGAAAGGGACAACAATCTAATAGAGAAAGATCTACAAATCAAAGAGAGGGAGCCAGTGGTTCAAGTCATCAAGGACATCATCTACAAATCAAAGAGAGGGAGCCAGTGGTTCAAGTCATCAAGGACATCGGGAGGATGAATTTAGTGGAAGACGATTCTCTCCTAGAGGAAGAGGTCGTGGCGGAGGAAGAGAATTCAAATGTTATAAGTGTAGAAAGATGGGACATCGATCTTTTGAGTGTCTAGAGAACAATAATACAGATTCAAGAAATGTTGTTGTTGTTCCAACAGTAACGAATGTGCAAGAGTTTGAAAATATACCTGAGACAGGTGAGTCTCTTTTGTTGAAGAAAGTGTTTCTAAAAGCAGAGAAGGAAGCTGTTGAACTAGCCTAGAGGAAGGCATTGTTTGAAACAATGTGTAAAGTAAAGGGAAAATGTTGCAAGTTAATAGTTGACAGTGGAAGTATAGACAATTTAGTGTCCACTGAATTCATGGAAAAGTTAAATCTAAAAAAGGCAAAGCATCCGGTACCATATAAGGTGTCATGGCTTCAAAAGGGACATCAACTGTTAGTAAATGAGCAATGTGAAGTGAATCTACAGGTAGGCAGTTATAAAGACATAATTCTTTGTGATGTTATGCCAATGGATGTGTGTCACATCTTATTGGCCAGACCTTGGCAATATGACAGGAATGCCATACATGAAGGCGAAAGGAATTTTTACAAGTTTCAAAAGGATGGACTAAATCAAACTCTGCTACCATTACAAGAGGAAGAAATAGTTGTTGAGAGTGATCCAAAAGTTTTTTTGATGAGTGGCAAGGAGTTTCTACAACATATGGAAGGTAATGAGGCAAATTTTTCTCTAATATGTAAGCCTAAGGGAGTGTTTACAACTACTAAAATTTTAAATCTGCCTATTCAAATTTAGGACATACTAATGAACACCATGATATAGTTGTAAATGAATTACCAGATGAATTGCCACCTAAGAGAAGTATCAATCACCATATTGATCTGATACCTGGATCAAATTTTCCAAACAAGGCTGCATACAAAATGACAGCCCATGAAAATGAAGAAATCAGAAATGAAGTACAAGAGATGTTAGACAAAGGCCTGATCTGAGAAAGTCTTAGCCCATGTGTTGTGCCAACAGTGCTAAGCCCAAAAAAGGGTGGAAGCTGGAGAATGTGAACTAACTTGAGGGCCATCAAAAAAATAACAATCAGGTACAGATTTCCCTTACCTAGAATCGATGATTTACTGGACTGTTTGAAGGGTGCAAAGTATTTTTCCAAAACTGAATTAAAAAGTGGTTACCATCAAATTAGAGTCACAGAGGGAGATGAATGGAAAACAACATTCAAAATGAATGATGGTAAAAAATCCAGAATACAGGTTTGTACACCTTACTTCCAATTCCCAACAGGCCTTGGGATTTAATTAGCATGTATTTTGTTTTAGGTTTACCAAAAACATAGAAGGGTCATGATTCAATTTTTGTTGTTGTAGATAGATTCTCTAAAATGGCACGTTTTATTCCTTGTTTCAAAACTAGTGATGCTACAAATATAGCTAATCTATTTTTCAAGGAAATTGTGAGCTTGCATGGACTTCCAAAGAGTATTGTCTTTGATAGAGACACTAGGTTTCTTGGACATTTCTGGAGAACCTTGTGGAAGAAACTTGGGACAGATCTGAGTTTTATCTCAACATACAACCCTCAGAATGATGGACAAACTGAAGTGGTTAATAAAAGTTTGGGAAATATTTTAAGGAGCTTAGTTGGAGAACATCCCAAATAGTGGGATCAAGAACTTGCTCAAGTAGAATTTTCTTATAATGACTCCTCAAATAGGAGCACATGACAGACTCCATTTCAGATTGTATATGGAATGCACCCAAGAGGTATTTATGAACTCAAGGATTTAGGGGAGGCTGAGAGAGGAAGTGCAGATGGAGAGGACTTTGCTACAGCCATGCATGAAGTCCATGAACAGATAAAATCGAAATTACAGGACAACAACACCAAATACAAAAGTAGAGTAGATTTAAAGAGGAGAGAGAAGAGTTTTGAAATTGATGAACTAGTTTTGGCACATCTAAGGAAAGAAATATTTCCTAAGAGGGAGTATAACAAGTTTAAATATAAAAAAATTGGACATTGTAAAATTCTCAGGAAATTTTCAAACAATGCATATGAACTGGAATTGCCAGCAGGTATGGGAATTTCTCCAATTTTTAATGTTACATATTTGTATAAATATAATGCAACAACAAAATAAGGAGTAGTTGAATATGGGGACAACAATGAAGTCAAACAACAGGTTCAATGGTAGAAGAAAATGCCAGCTAAAGTAAGTCTACAGCCAGAAAATATTTTGGACAAGAGAGTGAAGAATAAAGCCAGAGGAAAAGAGTATTTTGAATACTTAGTGAAGTTGAAAGGCCATCCAGTGGAAGATTCAACATGGTTGACAACCACAATATTACAAAAAAGTGGCACCCAAGTAGAAGATTCATGGATAGGAGTCCATGAATCTTTTCAAGCTTGGAAGCCTGATGCAGGGGCATTAGGAAGAAAAACAAAACTTATATTATCATTGTGTTCCTAAATTTAGGCCAAGTTAGCTTGAGTGTTGGTGAGGTGTGTGTTGTAATAATGGCTATTTTTGCCAAAATGAACTCTCAAATCCTAGGAAGTTAGTATAGATGATTTTGTGTGATTAGATTGGGATCTAGAAGATTGGGGATCCTATTTGTCAGGATCTCAAACAGATTCTTAGATCTAGAAGATTGGGGATCCTATTTGTCAGGATCTCAAACAGATTCTTATGATTCCTTTAAGAATAGAAATGTAATCGATCAAAGGGGGGATGGAATAGAAGGAAGACATGGGTTTACTCTATGTGTGGTTTTGAATAAAATCTAATTCCAATTGACCCATGTTTTATGTAATGAAGCCTTCTGTATATGCTTGATTAAGATTATGTAATTGTTTAACTTGGTAAATTGATCAATCAATCTCTGCAGAAGGATTAGATCTATCTGATCTATGTTTGGATGAATTTAGGTTATGTAAAGAGCATTTCAGTAAGTTGCAACAATGTATTCCTGAGTGAATCACCACATTACAATGCATATGTAAAGAAGTCGACCCCTGTATCTTAGTCATGCATCCAGAAAGAGTAGGTTCATGTTTGGGTGAATAGCCTCAACAATTTTTCCATGCTTCCAAAAAGAAGCTCTCAAACGTTCGATCCAGAAATCCAAATTGTTATAGAGTACTGGATATTGCTCTGGTGTTTAAAATAAAAGTGTTATGCCCTGTACAGAGGTAATAATTGATCAAAGGATCTTTTTATCTCTTTGATGCCTGCATTAATTGGTATCACAGTAGGAATTTTGATTGGTTGAAGTGTCAGTTTTTGCATGTGGTGAAGAGTTTATCTTTCACCTGTATCATTACTAGCAAAACGAGATTATCAATTAAGATCTTAGAGTGATATTTTATGTCAAGTTACGACTTATAGGATTGGAAGAGGAGGTCGAGGAGGTAGAAGGTCGATAGCAAATTCTAAGGTGCTGAGATTGATGCAGCGTTTGGAGGCAAGGCTAGATGTCATAGAAGGTGACAGACAAAGGGATCCTGATGATGCTAGTGAGGATGAAGAACCTCAAGAAGAAGAACCTGCAACTCAAGAACCAGCTGAGTTGAAGTTGTTAAAGCAAGTTCTGGGATCCACCTCAAGACCTAAGCCTGATGTATGAAACTACAGTGGTGGTTTGAATCTTGAAGAGCTCGTTGACTGGATCAATGACATGGAGAAGTTCTTTGATTATGAGGATATGAATGGGGAGAAAAAGGTGAAGTTTGTTGTGACAAAACTTAGAGGACATGCATCTTTATGGTGGGACGGTGTGCAGGCAGAAAGGAGAAGGAAGAACAAGCAAAAGATCAAGAGCTGGGACTGAATGATCGTAAAACTCTAAGGTAAGTTTTTACCTCAAGATTATCAGCTCTCTTTATTTAGACAGATGAAAAATGTTAGGAAAAGATTGATGTCTATAAGAGAATACAACGAAGAGTTTTATAAAGTAAACATAAGAGCAGGTTATGTACAAGATACTGCAGAAAAGGTAGCCAGATTTATGAATGGCTTGAGAATGGATATCCAATATGAAATTAGTATGCTGACCCCAAGGACTGTAGAAAATTTTTACTAGCTTTCCTTGAAAGCAAAAGACAAGATTGCAAGGAGGCAATCAAATAGAAGAACATGTCCTAACAGAGGAAGGGGACAACAATCTAATAGAGAAAGATCTACAAATCAAAGAGAGGGAACTAGTGGTTCAAGTCATCAAGGACATTAGGAGGACGACTTTAGTGGAAGATGATTCTCTCCTAGAGGAAGAGGCCGTGGAAAAGGAAGAGAATTCAAATGTTATAAGTGTGGCAAGATGGGACATCGATCTTTTGAGTGTCCAGAGAACAATAATACAGATTCAAGAAATGTTGTTGTTGTTCCAACAGTAATGAATGTACAAGAGGTTGAAAATATACCTGAGACAGGTGAGTCTCTTTTGTTGAAGAAAGTGTTGCTGAAAGTAGAGAAGGAAGCTGCTGAACCAGCCCAGAGGAAGGCATTGTTTAAAACAATGTGCAAAGTAAACGGAAAATGCTGCAAGGTAATAGTTGACAATGGAAGTACAAACAATTTGGTGTCCACTGAATTGGTGGAAAAGTTAAATCTGAAAAAGGCAACAATTTGGTGTCCACTGAATTGGTGGAAAAGTTAAATCTGAAAAAGGCAAAGCATCCGGTACCATATAAGGTGTCATGGATTCAAAAGGGACATCAACTATTAGTAAACGAGCAATGTGAAGTGGATCTACAAGTAGGCAGTTATAAAGACAAAATTCTTTGTGATGTTATGCCAATGGATGTGTGTCACATCTTATTGGGTAGACCTTGGCAGTATGACAGGAACACCATACATGAAGGAAAAATGAATGTTTACAAGTTTCAAAAGGATGGACTAAATCAAACTCTGCTGCCATTACAAGAGGAAGAAGTAGCTATAGAGAGTGATCCAAAAGTTTTGCTGATGAGTGGCAAGGAGTTTCTACAACAGATGGAAGGTAATGAGGCAAATTTTGCTCTAATATGTAAGCATAAGGTAGTGTTTACAACTACTAAAATTTCAGATCTGCCTATTGAAATTCAGGACATACTAAATGAACACCATGATATAGTTGTAAATAACTTACAAGATGAATTGCCACCTAAGAGAAGTATCAGTCACCATATTGATCTGATACCTGGATCAAATTTTCTAAACAAGGCTGCATACAGAATGACACCTTAGAAAAATGAAGAAATCATAAATCAAGTACATGAGCTGTTAGACAAAGGGATGATCCGAGAAAGTCTTAGCCCATGTCCCGTGCCAACAATGCTAAGCCCAAAAAAGGGTGGAAGCTGGAGAATGTGCACTGACTCGAGGGCCATCAACAAAATAACAATCAGGTACATATTTCCCTTACCTAGAATCAATGATTTACTGGACTGTTTGAAGGGTGCAAAGTATTTTTCCAAAATTGACTTAAAAAGTGGTTACCATCAAATTAGAGTTAGAGAGGGAGATGAATGAAAAACAACATTCAAAACAAATGATGGTTTGTATGAATGGCTTGTCATGCCATTTGGCTTATCAAATGCACCAAGCACCTTCATGAGGTTAATGAACGAAGTGTTGAAAGACTTTATTGGGAAGTTTTCCATAGTTTATCTAGATGATATACTAGTCTACAATCAGTCCAAAGAAGAACATTTAAGGCACTTGAGTTATGTTATGAAGAAGTTACAACAAGAGAAATTGATAATAAATTTTAAAAAATATTCATTCTTGAAATTTGAACTTATATACCTTGGCTTTGTAATTTCTGAGGAGGGATTAAAGATGGACCCTGAAAAGGTGAAAGTTATCCAAGAATGGCCTTCACCTAAGAGTATTTTTGGAGTAAGAAGCTTTCATGGACTATCTAGTTTTTATAGGAACTTCATAAGAAATTTCAGCAATATTAGTGCACCGATAATTGAAACCATCAAGAAGGATAAGAAACCATTTAAATGGACTGCTAAAGCTGAAAATAACTTTCAGCTATTGAACAACCTATTTTAACCTTATCAGATTTTCAAAAACCATTTCAAGTGAAGTGTGATGCTAGTGGGGAAGCATAGGAGCTGTATTGAGTCAGGAAGATAAGCCCATAGCCTATTTTAGTGAGAAGTTGAATGAAGCCAGGAGGACGTATTCATCATACGATAAGGAGTTTTATGCTATAGTCCAATCATTGAAGAAATGGAGGCATTATTTGCTGCCTAAAGAATTTGTCTTGTACTCAGACAATCATGCTCTGCAATATATAATGCAACAACCAAAGATAAATCAAAGACATGTTAAGTGGGTGGAGTATTTGCAAAATTTTGCTTTTGTGATAAAGCATATTAGTGGACAATCTAATAAAATTGCAGATGCTTTAAGTAGGAGGGCTTTGATAATACAAGGAAATCAAGTACATGTTACATTATTTGACTCTATGAAAGAATTGTATGAAAATGATGCAAATTTCAAAGAAGCACTTGAGGCTTGCAAAGATCCACCAGTAAGGGGCAAAACTCCATGGTTAGATTACATAATGCAATATGGTTTACTATTTAAAGGAAGTCAACTTTGTATTCCCAAATGCTTGATGAGAGAAAACTTAATCAAGGAAAAGCACAGTGGAGGATTAAGTGGGCATTTTGGACATGATAAGACTTTGGAACAACTGAAACATTTCTATTTCTGGCCAAGGATGAGAACAAAAGTACAAAAGTTTGTAGATAAATGTACAATATGTCAACATGCAAAGGGAAAAATCCAGAATATAGGTTTGTACACCCCACTTCCAATTCCCAACAAGCCTTGGGATTCAATTAGCATGGATTTCATTTTAGGTTTACCAAAAACATAGAAGGGTCATGATTCAATTTTTTTTGTTGTAGATAGATTCTCTAAAATGGCACATTTTATTCCTTGTTTCAAAACTAGTGATGCTACAAATATAGCTAATATATTTTTCGAGGAAATTGTGAGGTTGCATGGACTTCCAAAGAGTATTGTCTCTGATAGAGACACTAGGTTTCTTGGACATTTCTTGAGAACCTTTTGGAAGAAACTTGGGACAGATCTGAGTTTTAGCTCAACATACCACCCTTAGACTGATGGACAAACTAGAGTGGTTAATAGAAGTTTGGGAAATATTTTAAGGAGCTTAGTTGGAGAACATCCCAAATAGTGGGATCAAGCACTCACTCAAGCATAATTTGCTTATAATGACTCCTCAAATAGGAGCACAGGATAAACTCCATTTCAGATTGTATATGGAATGAACCCAAGAGGTATTTATGAACTCAGGGATTTAGGGGAGGCTGAGAGAAGAAGTGCAGATGGAGAGGACTTTGCTACAACCATGCATGAAGTCCATGAAAAAATAAAATCGAAATTACAGGACAACAACACCAAATACAAAAACAGAGCAGATTTAAAGAGGAGAGAGCAGAGTTTTGAAATTGATGAACTAGTTCTGACACATCTAAGGAAAGAAAGATTTCTTAAGAGGGAGTATAACAAGTTGAAATATAAAAAAAATGGACCTTATAAAATTCTCAGGAAATTTTCAAACAATGCATATGAACTGGAATTGCTAGGAGGTATGAGAATTTCTCCAATTTTTAATGTTGCAGATTTGTATAAATACAATGCAGGAACATCAGAAGGAGTAGTTGAAGAGGGGGACAACAATGAAGTCAGACAATAGGTTCAATGGCAGAAGCAGATGCTAGATAAAGTAAGTCTACAGCCAGAAAAGATTTTGGACAAGAGATTGCAGAAGAAAACCAGAGGAAAAGAGTATTTCGAATACTTAGTGAAGTGGAAAAGCCATCCAGTGGAAGATTCAACATGGTTGACAACCACAATGTTATAGAAAAGTGGCACCCATGTAGAAGACCTCATGGACATGAGTCCATGAATCTTTTCAAGCCCTGAAGCTTGATGCAAGGGCATTAGGAAGAAAAACAAAACTTATATTATCATTGTGTTTATAAATTTAGGCCAAGTTAGCTTGAGTGTTGGTGAGGTGTGTGTTGTAATAATGGTTATTTTTGCCAAAACTCTCGAATCCTAGGAAGTTAGTATAGCTGATTTTGTGTGATTAGATTGTGATCTAGAAGATTGGGGATCCTATTTTTCAGGATCTCAAATAGATTCTTATGATTCCTTTAAGAATAGAAATGTAATTGACCAAAGGGGGGGATGGAATATAAGGAAGACAAGGGTTTACTCTGTGTGTGGTTTTGAATAAAATCTAATTCCAATTGACCCGTGTTTTATGTAATGAAGCCTTTTGTATACACTTGATTAAGATTCTGTAATTGTTTAACTTGGTAGATTGATCATTTCATTGATCAATCAATCTTTGCAGAAGGATTAGATCTATCTGATCTATGTTTGGATGAATTTAGGTTATGTAAAGAGTGTCTCAGTAAGTTGCAACAACATATTCCTGAGTGAATCACCACATTACAATGTAGATGTAGAGAAATCGACCCCTGTAGCTTAGTCACGCTTCCAAAAAAGAAGCTTTGAAACGTTCGATCCAGAAATCCAAATTGTTACAGAGTACTGGATATTGATCTAGTGTTTAAAAAACAAAGTGTTATGCCCTGTAAAGAGGTAATAATTGATCAGGGGATTTTTTTATCTCTTTGATGCCTGCATTATGATTTATGGATTAATCATGATGTGTTTGATTTCTTTATGGAATATGTTGTATTCCATGACTTAGTAGGTATTTTATGAAGCAATATGGTTTTGTGTCATGGCTTGTAATTGCATTTCAATTATGAATGGATAATATGGCATGGTCATATATTTTGATTTATACATGTGATATATGTTTACGAGATTGGATTATGAGTTCATGGTACATTTAGACTAACAAATTTAATTATTATGATGTTTTTAATTGGGTGTCGAGTGTGACAGGCGAACCCTACATGATTATTTGACTATGAGAGTGAGTTGAGTCATGTGGACCTAGGAAGGGGATAGGAGACTAGATGTCTCAATATGAATGTTATGATGCATATGATTGTGATTGATTTATGTTATCGGATAATGCTATGTAAAGTCTTGTGTTCCTAGATGTGTGTAGAAATAGGGGTCGAGCCTTGCTAGCTAAAACTTCATATAAGTGGGGTTAAGTCGAAGGGAAGTGAACACATGGTATATTAGAAATGGGTATAGATGACATGCCTACCCAAGATAACTCCCTTTTCCATAAGATATAGGGCTCATGATGTCATGTGTCCATAAACGTCACCGCAAGGAATTTTTAATGGGTGCACAATAAGGATGCAAAGTCCTTATTCCTTAGTCAACCATGAGACTCTCACCATAACTGGTGGATTAGAGTGTAGAGGTCTCATGCTCGACAACTAGTGGTTTTGGAGTGTAGAGGCCTCACCCTTGGTATTGGTGACCTTTTCCCTATCCATTGAAGACTAACATACTAAGATATACCTAGAGGGTGATACTGATGTATATAGTTATGCATTTGATTTTATATAAGAGATGCAAAAGAAACTAATTTATATAGTTATGCATTTGATTTTATATAAGAGATGAAAAATAAACTAATTTATATAGTTATGCATTTGATTTTATATAAGAGATGCAAAATAAACTAATTGCAAATTTAGCATGCACTTGGAAACAATATTATTTTATGGAAAAGTTCATATTATTAATTTGAAAAATGGAGTTTTGTGTGCAATTCCACTCGTAGTTTACTTTTGCCATGGAAATGTATAGAATAATGCATCAGGGATGGATAATATGCATATTATATTTTGTGAAATTGCATGTAATTTTGAATGGGGGGCTTAGGTGGAACATGGATAAAAGTTATAAAAGGAAGATGGGAGGCTTATGAAAGAACCCGATATTATATGGTTATCCTAATTCCAGTTTGATGGAGAAGATTGTAAGAGTGAAAAAGCTATGCTAGGGCCCTTGGTTACTCCCTTAATTGCCATTGTGGTTAAGGATCCACAATTCTTGTGTGTTTGAGGTGGTAGAGTTAGACTAAACTCTATCTATCTTTTGTGTTACTCCTTTGATTGTCCCCACAACTTAGTGGAACTCAAGGGAATGCGAATACCTTGAATGTGGTGGGATGGTACTCTAGTTGGATTTTCTTGTGTTGGCAAGGTGGGAGAAAGAATGGGAGATCGAATTTGAGTGCAAGTCACCATATTTCACATATTTTCCATGTAGGTAAAAAGTAGGGAGTGCAAGTCACCATATTTCACATATTTTCCATGTAGGTAAAAAGTAGGATGGAAAAAAGTAGTAAGAATTGTGTAAATAGAAAATACATTTTGACAATTCTTGCGTGGTTGAGGTGGTAGAGTTAGACTAAACTCTATCCATCTCTTGTGTTACTCCTTTGATTGTCCCCACAACTTAGTGGAACTCGAGGGAATGAAAATACCTTGAATGTGGTGGGATGGTACTCTAGTTGGATTTTCTTGTGTTGGCAAGGTAGGAGCAAGAATGGGAGCTCAAATTGGAGTGCAAGTCACCATATTTCACATATTTTCCATGTAGGTAAAAAGTAGGCTGATTTTCATCAAAGGAGTTAATGGGAACTCCTATGATTTGCATCAGAGGAGTTAATGGGAACTCCTTTTATTTTAATTGGATCTCATTGCATGAGCTCCTCTGGTGTAAATCAGAAGACTTTTTGGGAATTATCCTAGGTGAACCAGAGTTAATACTAGGAACTCCTCTGGGGAGAATCAACGTGCATGGAAGTGTCAACTCCATTTGGAAATTCCCGTATAACATTAAGAAATGATAAAACATATCTAAGTTGCATACCACTCACATATTCAGTAGATTCCATTGGGGTGGAATACCACTCCTCATCCAACCTACTTTGTATTGTTCCCAGATCCATGGGGTTAGGGATAAAAAAAATCTTTTAAATGGTCGAGGATGTTTCATTCAATTTGATCGATAGGCGCATTGAACACCCAACTAAATCTATGTGCTATGAGCTTATTTAGAGCATCAACACATTGGTTCATGTGCACAACAACTCTCTTTATTTGTATGGGGTCCATTTACAAACTTCTAATGTTTTTTGACTCAAATCTCTTAAGAAGGATTTGTTTAGAATATATATTGTCACCTTTAGACTTTGGTTTTTAGTTGGAGGAACTTTGTGTTACCAGAAAATCCTTAGAATTGGGGTAAAAATGATTTGCTTCAGGAATTTGCTTATCTTCATCTAGAGTATTGTGTGAAGTGCCTTTATTCCCATTGCTCATGAACAATTATTGTTTGCAAACTAGTGTCTTTGGTGTAATCTCGAAGACTGAACAACAAAGGGCATGCATTTATCTTTATTCCCTTAAGCATGAAAATATCCTCATTGTGGATATCAATGCACTTGGAGGCCAGCAAAGACACGTTGTGTTTACCCTCATTTGGCAATGATGTGTGAGTCTATGGTTCCATCCCAAAACGTGAATCAAGGTGAGTCCAAAAGTTTTGATTTCCTTCAAAAACCAATCTCATCCTCGAGATTCATTGACATTGTGTCAGTGTGTGGATCGATCCTTGTCTCATAGCATTCTTTCATAACAACAACAACAATGGTTATTGTTGACGCAAAAAAAAAAACAACTTAGCCTTGCCTACAAAGAATTTCAATCCAACATACTATATTAATTTTATTATTATATAGTATGACTAATATGTGGGACCCCTTGAAGGAAAAAAAAAAGGAAAAATGAGAAACATATTAAGTTGATTTCTCTCCTTTAAAAATTGCATCTCACAAAGCAATTGATTGGAATTATGATTTCCTTTTGGTATTTTATGCATGAACAGTTTCTTTGATGAACGTTTGCAATTCTCCCTATACTTCATTGCGCCAGGAAAATCGTCGCATATCAAAATAAAATAAGATAAAATCCATCACAAAAATATTATATTAATCGCAATTACAATGGTCTGAACTTGTTGTTATAAGATTGTGACATATCAAAGGGATTGTTAAGTTTTTCTTACACAAATTTATCATATGACAACATTGGCTATCATATAAAGGTTTATTATTATACATGCCTATTCATATGACTAGCATTTGAATGCTTTATGAATATGGTAAAAATGTTGATTTTTGAGTATGTTATAATTGTGAATTCGACATGGATAGTATAATATAGAGCTTGAATTTCGAGTATGAGCTAGCATTTGAATGTTTTCCACCATGTAAAATTTAATTGGTTGATGGTTATCATGGAAGAGTTGGTAAGTTTTTGGGTTCCTACCATCCGATTGTGGAGGCGACGTGAAGTAAATGAGAGTTATTTCACTCTCCATTGGTTTTCCCTCTTGAGGTATACCACCTTTTCACATTTTCATTTGCTTGGAAATACTTTGTTGTTGTTAGTCAAGGGTTTTGAATTTTAAGATAGTGCTAGTGGTTAGATAGCGATCCATGGTTGTCCCTTTTGTGGATATTTAAACAACTTTGACATGTATGAGCACTTTAGACTCTTCTAGCATCAAATGTTTTACTTTGCTCCAATAATTTTAAATGTTGGTTCTATTTTGTTTGCATAATATATGTGTTTTTTAAGCATGACTCTCTGTTTTTATGGACATTTATAAGTTGGTGAATGACTATGAATGGATGCAAAATGAAATTATCACATGTCTTTGATTAGTAACAAGTAAAATAATTTTGGGTTTTGAATACTAGTGGTATCTTCGACCTTGGTTTTGCATGGAAAGCATGTTAATACAGTTTGGTTTTAAAAATATTATGAATGAATGTGAGAATGAAGTATCACCTTTGAAGTGCATTATCATCTTCACCTTAGTGGGATTTCATGGCTTGTAACCAGTATCACACTCTATGGTTTTTTATTTTGAGTATGGTTTTTAAGACAAATAATAAAGAAATCCAGGGTTTGCATTTTGATTGCTTCTATATTTAGTTCAAAAATAAATTTTGAACATGGGTTAGGGAACATTCTGCTATATATAGAGACGACCTGGCTTGATTGTAACTTGTGTTAGACATATGGATAACTTTCAAGCTTGTTTCAACTTGATACACCTATAGCTCATATGGGTTCTAACCTACTTGCAATTTTGGTAGCCACTTGATTACAATTTTTGTAATTTCAAAGGGGCTAAAAATACAGGGTTCACACCTTCCCTTGTGTCACAACCTGCTCTTATTTATTCAGAAAAGGTGTGAGAAATTTTCCTTATGTATAAAATCATATATTCAAAACCTTGTTATCAGTTTCAGTTGGGACTATTTACTGATATTTGAGTTCTATAAATAACTCGTTCTATGCAAAAAAAAATGAGTTGGAAATGTCGTATGGACTTGAGTGATGATATTGCAAGATTGTGTGTAGCCCAAAATTGTATTATTGGGCTCGTATTGATTCGATTATGATTCTAGAATATTGATTACAAATCTAGACAATTACAAATATTTTTCAAGAAGACCCTACTTTGATGGCACCCAGATTTCGACATTTTCTTAATCACCAATATATATTAATGGTATATACAGCAACACAGAGATGAGAATTAGTTCAATCAATTTGATATATTGAAAATTTATCAAACCATCCATGTGTTATGTTTGATTAACATTGGATTGACTTTACTCTATTGCTATGGTAGATTCTATGAATGAAGTATATCTGATAAAACAAAGTTTGAATTGATATACTTAAAAGAGTTTATATATATCTTTTCATACAGGAATTTATTGGGTGGAATTCTTTTGAACAATTGTTAATTTATTTTGATTGAACTCCAAAGAATTAAAAGACAAATAACTACAAAGTTTCATTTGAGGTCTTAAATTTTTCTCATTGATTGATGAAAAAATAAGTTGTTTGTAGAAAGAGCATTCATAATTTTCATTTCATGTCCATGATTTCACTTTACGCAAATTGTAAAGCCCCTCATTTTTTTCCCAAAATCATTTTATTATCCCCATGCTTTGTTTTCAAAAGGATGTGATTGTGCAAAAGCTCCCTAATATTCAAAATTTTTGATAAAGGCAAGATTTCATATAAGAACAGTGAACAATATTGAATGAAACATTTAGTTAAATGAAAATGATGATATTATTATATTCAATATTGTGCTTATAAATTGGTTTTGTTTTATAACAATAACCATTGTTTTCATTTCATAAATACCACCCTTCTTTCATTACAAATCCAATCATATCTGATATGTCATTTAATTTCTTTTTTCTAACTATGACAGTTATGGATTGAAGTCATCAAATCAACTATGATTGATACATGCAAAGTAATGGATTGATTTCATGCATGCTTGTGTGTGGACTGATAAGAGCCATTGTTTTAAATTTATCTTTAGGAAAAGTAAATTGATGTTTGATTAGTCTTTCTTGTTTCATTTTTTTACTTGGAATAGAGCCTGGGGAAACCCAACGGGCACTTCCCCTCATTTCAAGGATGGTACCCAGGGTAAACCATATTTTGTAAAAATCCGAGGCTTTTTCGATAACGTGCTCATTTAAGAGATCAACATATCACTTGCGGGAATTGAATATGGGTGGGGGGAAACACCCCTCAACATAAACCATTCGGGCTACACCCAATTGACAATAGACATGACCTTTTATTTGTAGTTTTGATTATTTTTATCAACATAATTGAGTTTAACTCATCCAATATTTAAGGAAGATACCATAACTTCGAAGTAGTTTCCTTGTATTTTATTTCATGTAGACCTGGGGAAATCCCATTACCTCTTATAAGGTTTATTTTCCATTATGTAACTTCTATTTTTTTTTGGGCCAAGAGATACCATGAATAGGTTATGGAAAGAGTAGATCCATGGACATCATCCTTGAATTTGGACAAAAAGTTCCCCTCATAGATTTTTTGCACTTGTTGAAAATGCCCAAATCTTAGAATCGAGTTGTGAAAACCCTTTAACTAGATACAAAATGGGGTCTCCATGCCCATATGGCATGGTTTCCCTATCTTTTCACTAATTCAACCTAGATCCACCAGGGGTTATCCATTTATTAAAACCAAGTCTTTAGCAAATTAATTTATCACATGGAATTTAAACCCTATGATAAGCCAATAGAGTATAACTTATTGTAGTGTCTACAAGACATAGGCTGGCTATGAGTTGCATATTAGAAAAAAATTGGTACTCTTGTCACATACTTAGTATCAAGTGCTTCAAACATCAGTTGGATGTTTTCACGAGATAATATTTCTCAACCATTAATAGATGACCTTGGTTCCAATGGATAGATTGAGAGCCTATATAACACAGATGTCACAAGAATTGATGGAACTGAATTAAGATGAAACAATAGCGAGAACGTGGTCTAAAATTTTATTAAAAAATGTATTTGCTTGTAATTTTGGGTATTGGTCACAGTGGATTTTTCACCTCCGAAACATGTCAACTATATGTTTTGCAATATTATGAATCCAACACCACTGACGAAATCGAAACCCGAAGTCCAAAATTACTAAAACGAGAGACGTTAAAGTTCTTGAATGAAGTATTAAGTTCTCTCACTAGGAACCTCTCCCTATGCTCTCCGCATTGCAAAAAATGGCATCTCAATCGGATGTTATATGGGAAATTTACGAACCTTTGAAATTAGGGTAGCTTGTGTCAAAACCCCCTTTAAGAACATTTGATTCGCTGGGAGCGATGGATAGGCAGTAATAAGAAAGGCATGAGATATATGGATTAGTAACCAACGCGACATGCATGAGAATGGATCTAGCAGCAGTGAGCAGGCTGCTTTCTGGCCACGCCCCCAGGCTTATATATATGAAATACATACGAAAGTGGTGGAGTAGCGTAAAAAAGGGAAGTAGCACCAGTGATAGAGGCAGTAGCAAAGGAATCAAAGCTCGGGGTGCACAAAATGAATAGTTCTACGGTAAGGTAAAAAATATTCCTCTAATTTTTATAAAACCCCTTCCGAGCCCAGATCCATAGCTCCCAACTTACCTTCCTCCGGTTCAAATCCGAGAGATAGGAACACAACAGAGGAATAATCCCAGCGCATAGATAGGTGCATGGAGCTACCCACAATTCTGTCGATGGTGTGCTAGGATAATTGAGAGGTTTATATATAAACTCCCTGGGTCTTCTTGTCAAACTTCCGAGGTGGTAAGATTTTCTATGCTCACCGATTTGATAGAGATTTTACAAAGCAAGAAATAGAAGAGAACGATGGAGACTGGATGGGGTTCGAACATAGGGAATTTATATGCAAGACCCTTTGCATTTTTTGCAGTAGCGACATGAAAAATAAATTGAGCTATCAGACCGGTTGAACTTGGAAATGAATTGGCAAAAATCACGAACTCTTATTTTATTTGTCTTTTTTGTCTGCTTGTTAGCAGGAATTCTATGGCATTGACTTAAATAATATCTAAAGCTTTCGAAATAATACCATTAGGTATTTAGAAACATTTTCCTCCTTGATCCATGATTACAGCTAAAAATTCTTAAGTTGGAGATTGAAGAAATATTATGGATTAGCTCTCGGCCAAATCCACTGAAATAACAGTAACTTGAAATCCAATTTTTATGCATTTAGAGGCCTTTTTTTCCTTAAACCTCGAATACAACTGAAAATGGTTCGAGTAACTCTCGAAATAATATCTTTCCATAACCAATGAACTATCAATAGCGTGAAATCTGTAATACATTTAGAGGCCTTTTCTTCCTTTAACTTCAAAGACAACTGAAAATTCATCCGGTGGAGACTTGAAGACATAATATCGACCAACGGATGTGTATTTTTATGCACATAGGGCCTTTTCTTCCTTTAATCTCGAATACAACGAAAACTTCAAGTGGAGACTTGAAGAAATAATATTGACTCGCTCTTGAAATGATATTTTCCCGTTAACCACTTAATTCTTAGTAGCATAAAAGCTAATGTCGACTCTCATAGCCTTTTTTCCTTAAATTTTGAGCACATCTGAAAATTCTTCAGAATCGACCAACTCTGAAAATAATGTCTTTCTATATTCACAAGACTATCAGTAGCATGAAATCTGGAGTCGATTTTTATCCATTTTAGATGCCATTTCTTCCTTGAATCTCCAAAACAACTGAAAATTCTTTAGATGAAGGTAGATTTTAAGTCTTTTAGGTCGGACTTACTGCCCCCCCTCCCCTCTCTCATTTTTATGTTATATTTATTTTAATTCTCATATGAGTGACCTTTCTCTTTACTTGATCTTTGAACACCACTCAAAACTTTATTGTTGGAGGCAATGAAAGCTAAGGTCAGATTTTAAATTTGGGAGTTGACTGTAGTGGTCTCTTTTCTAGTCTATTGATGTGCTCTTCTTTATTTGTTTTTTCATATGATTAACCTTTCTCGTTCTTTGAATATAGATGAAAATTCACCAGATGGAGTACTGTTCTATTAAATGCAATGGAAATAAATATTGTAATCTTGTTTTGTTAGTTAGCTCATGGGACTATAAAAATTAATCTTCAAGTCGTTGATGGACTCTTTGGTGTGAAAGTTGTGTAAAAGTGCAAGAGGTACTTTGATACAACTTATAATTAGGAGGGTAGGGAGGAGGCACCTGATGCTCTTTAAGTACATAGAAATAAGTACATTCTTGCAAAAATGGGGTCACAAACTAAAATTTTTAACATAAACTTCAGTATTGAAGAGTCGGTTTCTTATCAAAAATTCATTTTTGACAGGTACACATTTAGACATAACGTTTTTAGAAGGGTAATATATAGACGCAAAATGTCAAAAAAATGTTTGATGGGTAAAATTGAATTCAAATTCCAACCCTACCCCCTTCTTCTTAAACATTGGTTTAAACTTTAACATATATCGTGTATCCCTTTCTTTTTGGTTAACCATCGGTGCACCCTTTAAATCCTTTATCGACTTTATGCATTGAAGAGCTCAAAACATCTTATCGTCCTTGAATGCCGATACATCGGTGAGCTCCTAACATCTTATCCTCTTTGATGACCCATACATCAACGAGCTTACACAATCTTAGCCTCTCTGATGGCTAACACATCATATGTTAAACTATTCATAAATGGATTAAAATAATCGTCCTTGAATGCCGATACATCGGTGAGCTCCTAACATCTTATCCTCTTTGATGACCCATACATCAACGAGCTTACACAATCTTAGCCTCTCTGATGGCTAACACATCATATGTTAAACTATTCATAAATGGATTAAAATATTGTTTTCTGATTTAAGATATGGAGTGTACATGGGTATGAGAGGTTAATGGCATAAATGATATAATTATGAGGTGGAAGTTGGGGGACACAACCCATAATGCATTCAACCGCCCCCTCCTCTCTCTCCCCCCCCATATATATATATATATATATTCCTTAAAGGTGAGGTTTTCCCAAAACTTGACCCACTTCGTTCAATTCCCCCCCACCATGATTGACAAGTACCTCTTTGTTTTTTAATGAGCTCAAGGAGGATAAAAGATGCTTGGTGTAGCTCATCTTTGATGAGTCCCTCAACATATGTTTAACAAACCTAAAGAAGGAGGGGTTAGGTCCTGTATGGGTCCTTTAATGCATAATTTTATGAGCCCAAAGAAGGAAAACTCAGTGGTCTTTTCATGTTTAAAGATTTTGAAAAGATCTTAAAGATGACTCCAAGGGTGTTCTTTTTCATAAATTTAGTGAAAAGATCTTAAAGATGACTCCAAGGGTGTTCTTTTTCATAAATTTAGTGCCCCAAGCTTGAAAAAGTGCAATATTTTTGATACAATATATTATGCAAAACAAAAAATATCTAGCAGGCAATGACAAAATAATAATGATATATCCAAAAAATATTAGAAGAACACCAGAATAATCACCAAGAAGAGAAACTCTATTATGATAGCAATGTTCACTTGCCTCTTCGAGGGGGAAAACTCCTATAGAGTAGAGCTATATTACAATAATATAGAAGCCAAAATATCCAATGCCTCCTACTCTTATTTATACTAATTCTACCTTCTAAGGAAATTTCTAGAGGAAGATCTTTCTAGAAGCGGAAGCTTCTATTAGGTCTTCTTACATTGTATTATTCTTGTTTATTTATTAGGCCTTATTAACTAATGTCGGCATTTATTAAATAAAAAACATATCCTACTAACTAATGAATCGTGGAGAGGGGTTAGGATTGGATCCTAACATGAACCCCCCCTTCAAAAGCAGCCTTGTCCTCAAGGTTGCAGGTGTGGAAACTACTGAAGTATGGTCGTGGGTTCCTAGGTCGCATCCTCTGGTGTTGTGTCCTTCCACTTGATCAACACTTCCTTGATAGTGCGACCACATAGCTGACGTTCACAGTTATTGAGGACTGCTTCTAGTTGAGTCCATAAAGAACCTTCTTTATCTAATTTCGGTAGGATGGTTGGACTCTGCAATTCTGTTCCACCACATTCTTCAGAAAGGAAACATGGAACACCAGATGGATTTTGGAAGTAGCTAGAAGGGCCAATTTGTAATCCACAAAACCAATATGCTTGATGATTTGGTAGGGTCCATAAAACTTAAGTTCCAATTTGTGATGTCCCTGATCTTTGAGACAGGTTTTCTTATAAGGTTGGAGCCTGAGAAACACCTGATCACCTTCCTGAAAAACCCTTTCTAAACGATGCTGGTCTGCCTGTTGCTTCATGCGATTTTGGGCCATGCAGAGGTTATCCTTCAGAGCCGCTAGAGTGGTTGTATGACCTTGCAACATTGTATCAACAGATTGGACCTTGGATGTGCCAGGAATATATGTAATGACTGTTGGTGTCCTTTGGCCATACACTGCTTCATATAGGGTCATTTTAGTGGTCATATGAAAGGAAGTATTGTACCACCATTCTACCAAATGAAGCCACTACACCCAATGGTGTTATTTGTTTGAAGAAAACTAATGCAAGTAGGTTTCCAAACATTTGTTGACTACTTCTGTTTGGCCGTCATACTGGGGGTGATAAGCTGTGCTCATGTTTAGTTGGGTACCCTGCAATTTAAACAAATCTTTCCAAAATGTGTTGGTGAAAGGTGGGTCATGATAAGAGAAAATAGAAGTTAGCATGCCATGTAGATTGAAAATATGATCAAGGAGGACTTGTGCTACGAGTGCCAGTGTGAAAGGGTGAGGTAAGGGACATGTTATCTCCTCAAATAAATTGGTGGAAATTATGCTTTTGAGGTGATAGGTTGTGGTCCAAAATTTATTTCTAAATTTGTGAAGGTCGGTTAGAGAGTCTATTTTCTGCAAATAAGCTCAGAAAGAATTTTTTATTTGGTATGGTCAAGCAAAAGTCAGAATCTCAGGTTTCGGTGGTTTAGGCGAGCCTAAAACGTGCTCAATTAACCACCGAAAGATTTTGTTCTCGGTAGTTAAGAGGGTAAATCAAAAGAGTGGTTAACTACCGAAAACCTTTCAACAGGAGAAATGAAAAGCCCGTGCTTTCGCACGAGCTAGGTGTCAATTGGCACAATGATGGAAATGTAATCGCCGAAAGCTCATACAAGGTGGCAAGGTATGCACGTTCTGGTTATATCTATCCATAAAATTGAGATCATGTCGTCCTTTCAACCACATCTGTCTTTTCAAAATTAAGACACAACGATGATACAAAAATTCATGCATGTTGTCACGTAGCCTCTCACCATTTC
>CBVK0102547913.1:0-12972 GCA_900067695.1 Picea abies | reverse complement strand
TTTCAAAGTGTTAATTAACACATGCAATTAAAAACTCAACCACAGTCATTAAAAGATCTTTATGGATCAATTAATGGGTTGTGTGCATTGCTTTGAATTGCATTGTTGTGTGCTCCTAGTAATTACAACATCTATAGTTAATAGACTGTCTACACTACTAATGTATCAGAGCATGTTTGATCCCCACATGTGAGTGATAATGACACGCCGATGTTTTGACATTGTAAAACCCTATGGGGAAACATCCAAGACCCTCGCTAACATGGGCACTTGGACCAATTTATTAATGCGAAAGAAAAATATTACATAGAGATTTACACGAGAGTTTATCGCAATCGATCATCAATAAATGACCCTTAGTAAAGAATGATCTCTAGAAGAGGATAGCCTAAGTGGAATCTAGGTAGAAGAAACCCACATGAGTGCTCCAAATCGTTTGAGGAAATTATGGATCCCTTAAAGGTCGATGGATTCCTATAGGAAGAGTGGGACAATTCAACTGAACCCATTTCTAGTGTGGACCACAAGGGCAGCAAAATTATATGTGTCTAGAGAAATTATATGTCAATTGAATACAAGAATAAAGAACATGTAAATCTCCATTAGTGAAGATTACAATTGGGTTTATTGTTGGAGACAACACATATCTTAATTGAGGGAAATGGCTTAGGCTCGAGATTGCAACGATATTTTCCATAATAGGGATTTTGGTCCGAACAACAATAGTGGTGAAGGTGGTCTAAAATATATATATTCTAAGAAAGAAAAAGGGGAAGAACTATGATTTTATTAGTAGAGCTTTGCACATGCCTATGTTAGGTTATTTACACACTTAGGAGTTAGTTAAGATAAACTTGGTAGAATATTTCCTCAGGTTAAAGTGTGTTTCTTTAGTATGCATTTGTAGTTATGTAATCTAATGGTCATAATTTGTTCTAGACATAAAGTGATCTAATGACTCATATTCTCCTCGATACTAATGGCTATATAGATTCGACCGACCCCACTCATATTTTTGGGGGGTGATGCACCTTCAGACCATGTTGTCTCACAATGTATTCATCCTTTGGTTGAAGAAGTGTTCATTCTAATGCAATCTTCGATCGAACCCACTCTTCTTTTCGAGGGTGATTTTCCTTCAAACCACGTTGTCTTGCAACCTATTCAGCCAGTGGTTGAGGAAGTGGTTGTTCCGATGAAATATTTGGTCGACCCCACTCTTCTCTTGGAGAGTGTTGAGTCTACCAAATGGTCACGCAGATGAAATGTTAGGTTGATCCCACTCTTCTCTTGGAGGGTGTTGAGTCTACCAAAGTGGTCATGCCAATGCAATATTTGGCTGATCCCACTCTTCTGATAGGGAGTGATGTGTATACCGACTATGTTTTTATCATTTCCAATTCAGTACTTTCAGAACAAGGGGAAATTCCATCCACTTTGATCACACCCCCTCCAAGTCTTAGGATGGTTTCCTTTCATTGGAATGACCTTGTTGAGTCTCGCCTTCCTTCTTATACACCTTTTCAAATAATGGTTGAATTTAATTCAAATTTTTTTTATAGATGTATTGTACATGAAGGAGACTCTGCAAGTATTTTATCCTCCGGGGATTGGAAACCATTGGGTTCTCCCAAGATTGTGACCACTTCACACAAGCTGTTGGATTTTGACAGATGTCCTAGTGAATATTTGGGGATTCTTCCTCAATTTCCTTCTCATTAGGTGGTAACATTTTCCTTCTTTATGTTATAGTGGTGCAAGGCCCATTATATTTCAAAATGCTTCTTGGGTGTGATTATGTATATGGTATGAACATTTCAGTGTATACTCTCTTTCGAGTGATGCATTTCCATCACAATGGAAGAATTTTTACTATCGACCAGTTGGCATTCGATAATTACCATCCTAATTCATCATTAGTTCAATATGCCCCTTTATATATATAATTTATTCATGTAGACTCTACCCCGCCACAGGTAAATTATGTGGCATCTTATCCTCCGTGTTCAATTTCTCCTGAGTAGGAACTTGTTCATGACCCATTTTTTCTTTCAAGAGACTTGGTGTTAGTAATTGATCCATTGGTTTATCCAATGAGGGAATGGGAGTGCTTTCTTCACCCACTTGGTCTGAGTGATATTGAGTTTCCTTTCGAGTCTGATCTCGTTGTTTGTAGATCGTCAAGCCCTTGTGCTTGTTATTATTTGTTGATAGACTCTTCTAGTCTTGGGCAGAGCCTTCATCGTCATATGGAATATGGTCCATTTGCTTCCCCATTTGGGACTGTCAACCCTCCTCATTTGACTGATTTATCAAATTTTGAATTTCCTTTCGATGAGGCAATCCTTGAAGCCATGACTATGGTTTCTATACCATGAGAAGACTTACACCATGGTTTGTGTTTTCTTCCCTTTTGGGAGACATTCCAAGTTGACTATCGAAGAGACTCTTGTTTAGATCCTAGCATTGGGATATAATTGAACTACTACCACACATGAGTCGTAAGCTCGTGCAGTGCTTTGTACCATATTGTATAGTCCATGTTTGTTGTTTTCAAGTTTTGTATTCAATAGCACCTCTTATTTTCTGAAGTTTCTATCTATATTGGATTTATTAACTTATGTATGAGTGTTATTGGCCTTATATGTAGGATCTTGGAGACATTTTTGTTTGATAGTTTCTCATCGTATCGTTCCGTTCTAACAGGTATTGACCGCCAAAATGACATATAGGCTATACTTTTTCCTACTTTCATTTTCTGCATTATTCGTTTCCTGGTTCGTTATTCCTTAGGATGGACCCCATTGAATTGTGACACTAACCTTCCTTGTCGATAGGTGTGTCTTACTTTATGTGGTAGATCCTTCCTTCGATGGGAATCCTAGTTAGATCCTTGTTCTCCATTTGGTTTCCATGCCGTAGTACTTCATAGACACGGGAGTCTTGTTTAGTCCCGCCATGACTTTGTGTTGAAGCCTCATAATTATTCTTCATCTTTCTCTGGCCTATACCCGAAGGAATCCCTAATGAGAATGGTTTGTTGTCTTTCAAGATCGCTTGAATTTTGAAAGAAACATCCAAAGAGACTTTATTTATTCTTTTTCATCTCATATGGATTACTTGAGAAAAGAAGACCCCCTGGAGTCTTCTTTAATCCCTTTTCAGACTCTCTAGAATGAAAATATTGTCGAGTGATCTTGCTGCACTTCATGCTCGTCAAAGTCAAATTTGAGGGCACATCTGTTCGGCAGTAGTTTACCCCTTTTTTGGTCCGGATGGATAATTTTAGGAATAAAGGTATGCCCTAGGAACTTCAGTTCACTAGGAGAGTATTCTCAGGCGTAAGTTTAACCCTTTTTCGGGCCTGAGGGACTAAATTTTCAAAAAACTAACATTCTCCTTGGTTTTGGTTTATCTCATTTTCATGCCTTGGAGATTACCAGTGAAAAAGGAACTCCCGCGAAGTCCATATTTAATATTCTTTCAGACTCCCTAAAAATGAAAAAATTTTGAGTGACCTTGTTCCTTTCACACTCGTTAATTGGTCGAAATAGAACATCTATTTGGCATGATTTTAAGCCTTTTTCTAGCCAATAGATTATCCAGGAGAAAGGTACGCCTAATGAGACTTGTCTCGCCACAAGTTTTCTCCTAAGTTATATTTTATACTTTTTCGGGATAAGGAGACTAAACATAGAAAAAGGTTGTGAGTCAATAGTTAATCTCTTTTCAGTCTACCTAAAATTGAAAATATAGATGAGTGATCTTGTCTCAATCACACTCATTAAAATGGTTTTGAAGAGACATATTTTCGGTATAAGTTTAACCCTTTTTCGAACAGACTAAAATAATTGTGAAAAAGGAAATCCCTAGAGTCTTATGTTAGTGTTTTTTCAGACTCTCTAAAACGTGAAAAAAACACCGAGTTTACCTTTTGTGGGATCGTAAAAATTTGCATGCAAGGACTCTTGTTGTTTCATGCTTAATCACACTGTGGGTCTCATCTTTGCATCATTGGCCTAATTCCGGATCCATGTTTCTCTCAATTACGAACTTCAAATCATTGCTTAAATGCAAGCCTTGCAACACTTTTTTCCTTTGCGATCTGACACCTTGACCCATTGAGGAATTTTCTCAAGTGTCCTTATCTTGCACATGTCTCCTTGCACCGAGCATCAATATGTTCCATGCACCTCGAACTATTTTTCTTTACCACAACACTCGTTCCTCCTCTGTAACATAACATTCTTTTATTCCCTTTCAAGATCCTTAAAAATTTGAAAAAGACAAAAGAATAAAATATTGCAAAAAGAGGGGATGAGATATATAAATTATTTTTCGGCAGCAAGATAGTCACCCTTTGACAAAGCACATCCTTTCATTTGTTTTCCAAGCAGTGGGATCTAGTATGACCTTTGAGAGCTATTATAGCTACATAGAGCTATGTCCCCTTCCGTTTGGTTACTCTTCCAAACATATGGAGAGTTTATGGTGCATCCTGTGTCACTGACTTATGTCAATGTTACATTGTCTGAGTCTCATCATTTTTCGTTCTTTTTTCCAAGGGAAGTTTTATCCAACCTGAGTCGTCCATTTTCCATTTTCTCTCTTGACCTTCATGAGTCGACCATCCCGAGAGTCCAGTCAAGCCTGGATTCAAAATCGATGACGTTATGTTCTTGATGATCGAGATCCTCCAATCTTTCCCCGATGACATGTCGAAGACCTCAGAGTAGTGAGTCTTACACTCTTATTGTAATTCTACCTGAGTTGTTGAAGATATTGAAGTCATTTTTTGAGCTATGGTGTTCTCATCTCCAATCGCAAGCGTCAATACTTCTTGAAGATGCATATTATTTGTACTTGAATATCTTCAAATGATTTTGAGATGTAGATCATGTTTGTATTTCTAATGGATATACTTTATATGACATGGATCTACAGTGTACTTGATTGGCATCCATGATTAGTTCATCCCGAGCATGGGTATGCCCTGCATATGGTGCGCTCCAGAACTGTTGTCCTGTGCTCACTCGACTTTGTGCCTTCTAGCTGGTAAAGATATTGTAATGTATTCTAGCCATCAGTTTCTCTTTTGACCTCACACATTAGGGGGAATCTATTATAGCCCAAAAATTCCCTACCTATGCATACATGGCATTGCCCTTTTCACTTACACAATTTTCCAAATTACTGTTGAGAGTATTTCTTAAAAAACCATTTTTTGGAGCATGTACATGTCCTGCTCCACTATTGCATGCATACACATGCTAGTTTCATACTAGAGAACTCATGTTTACCTCCAAAATTTGCAAAAAATAAAAAGTTGCAAGGATTTTGGCGGAGTTAGCAAGCTATTGGAGGTTTCCAACTATTTTACCCATTGTAGCACGTCCCTAAACCAAATAACCATATTTTTGTCATATAAAAAGAGCTCTTGGGATCTCATTCCGACATCAAGCAAGATAAAAGAGAAACTCTGCCAAAATCCATTCCCGCTCTAGCCCAAGTTTTGCATCCCTTTCTGAGATTTGGCCTCAACATTCCCTCTTCAACCTTTTCTCCTTATACAATCCGTTCTATTTTCCCAAAGAGATCAGTTGATTGTGAGAGGTAGCATGGGAATGATGCACTTGAAGCAACAGTAAGAGGAGCTTGGGCCTTGTTCGCGAAGTGTTTTTGCGATCAAGAAGGTTGTAATATCTTAATCCTCAGTTTGAATAAGAGTTATTTTCATGTCTCAATTCATTGCATATTTGTATCTTTATTGCTTAATACATCTACATTTAAATCTAAACGCTAACATTGATAAGTAGAGATTGCATATTTATAGCATATTTTTCCTAAGTGTTCTTGCAAGTTAGCTTCAGGAGGAGACATGCAGCCTAGGAAACTACAAAGTTGAAGAAAGTTTGCATCGGACGTTAGGGACTAAGGTACACTTATCCATCTTCCTTCTTCTATTTTTCTCTTTGTTTGGGTAGTTTTTGGATAGCTTATGATTAGGACTGTCTTTTAATGGAAGTTTGTGCTCTTCCTATATTCCGACCCAGTATAGTAATAGAAGGATCATCAACACCTATGAATTCCATGGGCATCTAACTATATATATATATTTATATTAATGTAAATACATATTTTGTTATTGGAAAAAAAAGTTAAAATTTGAATTAATAAAAAATCTGTGAACAAATTGTACAATAGGGTTTTACAAATAAAAAATGATGATTAGAAGACATGCTCTAGGATCCACATATAAGAATAGACCTATATACTTTTTCAAACTTCCAATTTAATAATTTCTTAGAAACCTACACGTATACCATTTGATAAACTGAGATAATAATAATATTTTTCGATATAAAATTCTATACTAATGTTCTTGTTTGGGATTGAGTCAGGTGTTCAATTACATATTTACCTTTCCTTTTAGATTTCATTCCATAAAATTAAGTCCAAACTTATTAATTGTACTGGGGCATAGTGTATGCATCGTAAATCGAATTAACTTCTTCTTCTTCTTCCATAGGGATGAGTGCAAGCCTTGGAGTGGTTGTCAAGTTTCCGACGGAGCCTTTATTTTTCCTTGGGTGAATCCTCCCCCAAGTTTCAGTGATATTTATAGGTTGAAATGACTCTCACATGAATTAGTGGGGCTTCAAGTAACAATTATATATTCTTTTTCTCTTGACCCAAAGTGACTTTTGCTATAGTGCTCTTGATTTCTATCAACTAATGGTTCACCTTAGCACTATGTCACCATCTAGTATTCAATTTTGTTTCATTTTGAAAAGGGATTGTGATATCCCCCAAAATAAATTATTTCTGAAATTTAAATTCATTGGAAATTTATTCTGTTTTTAGTAAATTTAAATTTGGAATTTTTTTTCCATTTATGGCAATTTCGAATTTCGAATTTAATAATTGTAATTAATTATTATGACTGTTGGGAAGAGATCTGTTTTGACCCAACCAACTATTGGACTCTGACACTTGTATGAAAACATAATATTTTATATTAATTGTAGGAGGACAAATGGATAGTCATGTTAAAATCAGTTGACCATGACTCCATGAGTGGGGAACATGTTGGAACTACCTCTGGACTGATTATTACAAGTGGAAAATCAATGATTTGGCCATTGGAAGCCCCTGAAAATCAATGATTTGGCCATTCGTAAGTATGGCCAAGAAGAGATCCAACATATCAAATTGTCTTTCGGTGGAGTCGGAAGACTCGATCTTCAACTCATAAGACTACATCAACTCGGCCCTGATCATACCCTAAATCATCAAATCTTGAAAAACATTCATGTCCATCAACTGTAGAAATATCTCCAATCAAGTACGACTGTACTTGTGTATAAATCCAACGATAAGACTGCTCTAATAAATTGGCTTCCAAACGCCAATGCCAATTCCCTAACCATTCAAAATGAATTTGTTTCCTCTTGCGCTTTTGGCACCATACTGAGGGGTGATTTTTCTTCCCACAAAATCTGCATGGGTAAAGATCAAAATAGTTTGACTTATCATGGCCAAATCGGTGACAGTGTTTGCACTGTATGGGTTCTTTATTCGACCGATTAGCAACATCATCGTCAGCTATGTCCTGTACCTGTTCCTTACCAATATCCGCAAGCTCTGTCGTCTTATCATCATTCAAAAAACCTCCACTCAGAAAGCAAATAGGTTCTCTATAATTAGGAATATGAAAAAGGTTGTTAGCATCATTTTCATATCCTAGTCCATATCGGTTTCGTTTAAATCGTAATTCTTCCCATGGTCGAACAATACATTTATCAACAACATTTTCTGACATAGGGACTTCATCTAATTGATCTTCATGTTTTTCATAACTAGTCAACTGAGCGTCTTCATTCTCACCCTTGATATCAGTAAAATCGCATTGTTGGTGTCGAAGCAAACTTAACTCATCTGACAACAACTTGTTTTGATGTTTGAACATATCAATCTTCTTGTACGATACTTGTAAACAAGTAATCACTGTACTAAGAGTGCACTTGTTTATTACAATTGTAGATTTAGTAGTTGAGTTAATTAATGTGCGCAATATTGTAAATAGTTCCTAAATTCTTGTCATTATGTAGAATATGGAAGAGAGTTGTTTGTCAATGCCACAAAATTCAATTTTGAATCCTGTTGTGCATGCAGTATCCTATTATGCATGCAAAGAGAAATCATTCCTTGTATGAACGCGGCTAAGAAACTACAAGATTTGTATCCTATTGTGCATGCTAAGAGCACTCATCCAAGGCATAAATGTGCCAAAAACTACAGGATAACCAATGACTCACACAAAGATCCTAAAAGAGACCCCCTTATTCAATTTTGGGTAGGTCAAGGATGCCTTATAACTTCTAAAAACTCCTTATAACACCTTTACAAACACTCTTTAAAACCCTTGTAACTTCAAATACTATAATAATTGAGAAAACTCCATATAAAATTTCAATCTTATATCTCCCATATAATTCCTTACAAAATATTATATCACCTTTTTTTTTACATAAAGAAGGTATGCTTATGATCAGTGATAAAAGTAAATTTTGAAAAAATATTAAAAAATGCAACCCTTTTACTTCAATATACAAGAGATTAAAGCCACATTCTATGCAGGTAGAGAGGAGGCGTAGTCAAGGAATGGATAGCGCAATACTTCACCCACTTCCCGGATTGGACCAATCTAGGTCGAAAAATAAATCGAGGTGCCCCTTCTCCATGGATCACAGGTCAAATTTGTTGTAAGTTGATTTGATTTCAACATTGCAAATATCTCCAGATCGGATTCTATCCTTCATGCTTTAACATACAGCCTCCACTAGCGTTCAATCTCCAGGAAGAGTTTCACGGGCCACTGCTCTCGTTGGATGAAACCACTACTCTCGATTTTCATCCTGCTCAACAACTAGGGCTTTGGCGGCTAGGGCTTTACTTTGCCGCTCTTCTTCCTTCAATCAATAAAGGCGAAGAGAGTGTTCCCACTTCCGTCTTGGCACGACCAATCATTTCACGACCTTGCATAGCTGGTTCCAACACCGCTTTCTAAATGGGGAACAATCTAGCAATACCGCGCCCAACTTGCTAAGCTCCTCTACTAATCTTCACCCCGACACGCTAATCTCCCCAACGCAACGCGCTATGATGTACCCTAGGTGCTGATCCAATCCATTCTGGTTTATCCGCTTGAAATCGATGTTCCATTCATGTCACCTTCAATTTTATGCCCAAGATCTATCCCTCTGTGGATTCCTTCTTGAAGCAGCTCTCAAACCAGGGAATACGAACAATTTAGCAATGCTATGCCTGGCAGTATATAAACCCACCACAGCGTTCTAGATCCCATGAAGGATTTCAATAACAAATGCCATGTTAATGGTATTCGGTAGTATTGTTAAAAACAAAGTAAAAAATACTGAAGCTCATTCAAACTGTTATTGCATATCACAAATACGCTCAAAACTGTATGTAAATATCATTAAAAAATTGAATGGGGCCTCCGCTTTCACAAATTTGGTCTTTGAATCCATATTGATGGTATTTTCAAACCCTAATAATCAATGTTTCAAATAGCAGGTTTGAATTCTAATATGCACGATACGCATATCAAATCCATTTATTAATTCCACAGGGGCATCAAGATCATAAATTGCTCTGATACCACTGTTAGATTTAAAATGAAGAAAAGAGCAGAAACATAATATAAATAACTGAAGTAATCAGAAAACTATGAAGAACAAAGATAAATAAACAAAGGCAGAAAATGCATACTCTATTCATCAATGCTTCTGTTAATCATCATGTACATAGATGTACATATATAATACAAAAGACCATAAATGTCATGTAACTAAATAACAGTTAACTTAACTTAACTATCCAACTAACTTATAATTAGTGTTTTAACAGATCACAAGCAAGCATTAAAATTGAGATTGAAAATTCCGTATCGCAAAACCAGAGGAAATTCCCGCGCCCAATTTGATACTGGTATCACAAACCTAATAAATAACCTAATAAATGCTAACCATTTTATTGAGTAGAAATTTATGGATGGATGGTTCATTTGAATCAATGAACCTATATAGATATCCTTATATTTTTGGATATATCTCAACTGGCATACCAAATGGTTATAGAGATGGAAGATTTACATTCTGGAAACTTTCAGCGATTTCTCATGGATATATGACCAATTTAGATTTGGATTTATCAATAAGAAAACGTTTCACAATCTCGTCATACTGAACTGGAAAATTATGTTTTAGAGAAAATAACACTAAATTGCGATATCTTCTCATACCTAACTATAAAATGCGCTTCTGGCGAAAATAACACCAAATTGTTAAGATTTGGTAAACAAATGCAGTAGCCAATAAATAATAATGGAATAATATGGGGATGGAATCAATGGCGCTATAAACTGAAGCAACTATTTGGAGTATGATAATGAGTACGTTCATGCCGTGGAGCCGCTACTGTGCAAGTATAATATTGCAGAGAACGATTGGGATTCTCACACTGTAATTACTATATCTCCAAGTTAGGGCGCCGGATATCACTGCGTTCTTCGGTATGCTTGCATTGATCCCTTGAACGTTCACAATGAAAGCTAGACTCTGATTTGCAGAGGTGAAAGCAAGAATGCTTGGCTGGACCGTTATCCTCACTCCGGAAGGTGCCTCCACTAGGGCTCTGTATGTGGAATGGGCAGGTCCAACGAGGTGCCTCCACTAGGGCTCTGTATGTGGAATGGGCAGGTCCAACGTTGGTTAATGTTCTTGGAAATTTGGTGGAAATACGCTCTCCACCCTTCACAACAACCATCATGGATGGATAATTAAGTGCTGTAACTCCCATTCTAGGAGCCCCAGAACAAGTGCTACTATCTCGTGTCACCATACGTAGACGAGCAGTGTCATAACCTGCACTGCAGAGCATGTCGATGTAGGAATTAACTTTGGCGTCGTATACAAGCCCGGGATCGATGGCCTTCACTGGATTTATCTGACCAGAACCGTATGCCACTTCTTTGTCTTCGTTGCCAGCGTAGTTCGGATCCAGGGGAGAAGCTGCGCCGTATTGCATCAATGGAATTTGATTAGAATGTAAGCCTGCCTTAAGAGCATGCATGAATCTAAGCAATAGAATACCTGTTGTCATGAGGGCCGACTTGATCGCAGAGGGAGACCAATCGGGGTGGAAGGATTTGACGTAGGCGGCAGCTCCTGATACGTGAGGACAAGCCATTGATGTCCCAGATATTATGTTATAATTCACAAATCTCCTGTCTTCACTGTTTTCTGTCACAGCTGAAGCTTTTGACCATGCAGCCAGGATGTCCACTCCCGGAGCTGTAATGTCCGGCTATTCACACATGAGAATTGCATTAATTGAAATCGCTGCAAGGGCACTTCTAATAAGATAGATTGAATTCAAAGAACTATCAAAGCTTACCTTGAGAATACTTTCAGTGATTGGACTTGGTCCTCGTGAGGAGAATGAAGCAGCTACAGGTGCAGGCAATTCGTTCTGGGTATAACTTTTTAGTATAGTTGCAACTGGAGACCTGAATGTATGAATAAGTCCATCGAAATTATTACTTTAATGGTCCAGCCTAAAACAAGTTATTCAAATTACACAGTAAAAAACCTGTCAAAGCAACCTCCTGCATATAATTGCATGCATTTCACTGCAATACAGTTCAGGTGTTTGTATCAATGTTAATGAATTAAATTAAAAATTAGACGTACAAAAATTAATTTACTTCCACAAATTATTATAAATCTATACTAAGGTTATGTGCTCGTCGATTATTAATGACCCATTCAAATCTGTATAACTATACCAAGTAGATTAATCTACTTCTCGCCCAATCCCGTCCAGATATAAACAACGAAAATACTATCATCTTTTACCTGGTGGAATTCATCCAGATATAAACAACGAAAATACTATCATCTTTTACCTGGTGGAATTCATGTAGGCTCTGAGTTCATCTGCTTGATTGCTCTGTATCCATACTGAAGGAATGATGGAAGAGTACGAGGCGTCGCAAGGAGTGCTAAATATTCCGACGACCCCCTTTCCTCCAGCCAGGAAGCTTCCATCTCCACCTCCCTCGTCACAGACTACAATTTTTCCAGTCACTTTATTGCGATCTAATGAATTTTTCCGGCAATATCTGTGAGTTCAGTTTTTACATATTAGGTGTCATGTCAGCTATAAATGGCATGCCTGATAAAGAAAAATCGTATCATAAACATGTCCAATCATGTATACCTGGATTGTTCCGAAGTAAAACCTGCAGAGACGTTTGGTGCGTCTCCGCCATAAACTAGAGGATACCATGGTTTCTCCATTGAAAACGTATTGATTGCATTACCCTGATCAGAAAATGATTAGCCATTTGAACTGAGTGCATAAGAACAATCTACAAACACAATGGAAATAATACGGACAAAATATCAATCAATGAATTTACCGAAAAGGTGTTATTGTTTCCTAGAACCAATTTGCCTTGGAATGTACGATCCATGGTACTTGCAGCTACCGTGAAAGACCAGGGAGCAAAATTGGTAATGCTTCCCATAACGCCAGAGTTTCCGGCAGAGTTGCATGTCAGAATTCCCTTCTTCATTGCATGAAATGAACCAATGGCAATGCTACTGTTAAAGTAATCAAGAATATAAGCAGGCCCAACGGAAAGAGAAACAATATCCACGCCGTCATGAATGACGTCCTCGAATGCCGCAAGAATATCTGCTTCCCAACAATAACCTCCCCAACAAATTTTGTACACTGCTAGCCTTGAACCTGCTACTCCACCCCTGGCATTTCCTTCTGCTAATCCGTAAAGGCTAGCGTTTCTCACAACGTTTCCAGCCGCTGTGGAGGCAGTGTGCGTCCCGTGTCCATCCGAGTCTCTTGGAGACATGAACTCTTTCGATG
>CBVK0102547911.1:0-21339 GCA_900067695.1 Picea abies | reverse complement strand
TTTGTTTCTTCTTTTAAGTTTTTTTTTTTTTTTTTCTTTTTGTTTTAAGTTTTTTGTTCGCTTTTGTGTTTTGCTTTTTCGTCACCTTTAGTTTCCTTTTTCATTTTTTTTTAAACAAAAAAGATAACACAATATAGATTTATTTTTTTTTGCTTTTTGTTTTAAGATTTTTGTCCGCTTTTGTGTTTTGCTTTTTCGTCACCTCAGTTTCCTTTTTCATGATTTTCTTAAACAAAAAAATAACACAATGTAGATTCAAAATGTTGCTTTTTGTTTTATGTTTTTTGTCAGCTTTTTTTTTTCAGCTTTAGTTTCCTTTTTCCTGATTTTCTTAAAACAAAAAAATTAACACAATACGGATTCAAAATGTTGTTATTCCATTAATGTGGTTTAAGTAGCTCCTCTTGTATCAACAATATGGTCTTGTGAAGTTTTGTTTTCAAACATCACAAAGATTTTGTCAAATTTTGATTTCAATTTTTTTTATAAGTTTCTTTTTTTATTTTAATAAATCAAAAAATGGCAAGAAAAAAACACTATAAGATCCATATATTAATAGGCCAAAACCTTATTCCAATCAAATTGACATGGTTACTTATATTTAGGGAATGGATTTAATTTTTCCGAATTTGTTAGAAATTTCAATTTAATCAACCTTGAAGAAATGATGGATTATATAAGTGAATTTGTCATTACAAGAAGGCATTGCAATTCTTGACAATAACTAGGATGTCTCTTATGTTGTGGTTTCTTGTTATTGCATTGGTTCTACTTCTCTAGTTGTTTCAACTCTGAAAATTGGATTTGTAACTAAAACTAGCACTCAAACTATTGTGACTAGAGCTCTTGTTTTTTTAGATCTTTGTAGCTATTCCCACAAGCTTGCCACTAGAAATAGGATGTTTCACTCATTGTAGGCCGCCTTGCTAGTGTTTTACATTTTGAAATACAAGACGAGTGCCATTTTCTATAGGGACTATTTCTATGTAGCTATTGTGAAATGTTGGTATTGAATCTATTTCAAAGGAAACTTGTTCGACCAAGTTGAAAAGACTATATAATTTGAATATGCTTATTCTAATTGATCAACAACTTATGGCACTTTCTCCTTCGCATCCACTAATATGGCTATAATGTTAGGTAAGCATTATAGGAAAGGAAAAAATATTGTGGTATAAGATAGATTCAAAACGTTACTCCATGAGTGTGATTCAAGTAGTTCCTCTCGTATCAACAACATGGTTGTGTTGTCCTAGCTTATTACCATATTGTGAAGCGTTGTTTCCAAACATCCCAATGGCCATTTTGTCAAAGTTTAATTTTAATTCTTTTTATAACGTGGTCTCCTTTTTAGTTTTAACAAACCAAAAAATGGCAAGAAAGAAACACTATAAGACCCACATATTAATAGACGAAAACATTATTCCAATCAAATTGACATGGTTACTTATATTTATGAAATGTATTTAATGTTTCCAATTTGTTAGAAATTTCAATTTATTCATCCTTGAAGAAATGATGGATTCTATGAGTGAATTTGTCATTACAAGAAGGCATTTCAATTCTTGCCATGGGTTGCCAATAACTAGGATGTCTCGTATGTTGTTGTTGCTTGTTATTGCATTGGTTCTACTTCTTTAGTTGTTTCAACTCGGAAAATTGGATTTGGAACTAAAACTAGCACTCAAACTATTGTGACTAGCTCTTGTTTTCTTAGATCTTTGTAGCTATTCCCACAAGCTTGCCACTAGAAATAGGATGTGTCACTTATTGTAGGCCGCCTTGCTAGTGTTTTACATTTTGAAATACAAGACGAGCGCCATTTTCTATAGGGACTATTTCTATGTAGCTATTTTGAAATGTTGGTATTGAATCTATTTCAAAGGAAAATTGTTCAACCAAGTTGAAAAGATTATATAATTTGAATATGCTTACGCTAGTTGATCAACAGCTTATGGCACTTTCTTCTTCGCTTCCACTAATATGGCTATAATGCTAGGTAAGCATAATAGGAAAGGAAAAAATAGTGTGGTGTAATGGTGTATTCATCATTTCCATTCTATGCATGCTAGGTCAATGATAGTAGGTATTCTAGATAATCTTGTTTGACCCAATTCATAACCTCAGTAGTTATCCATTTCTATTTTTTATTGCTTACATAGGTAGAGTGGAACCAATCCTTGTATTGAACGTAAGGACTTGCTGTAATTTCTAAGAGAAAGCTTCATTGGAGTAAATTTGTATATCGGGTATGTTTTTGGTGAAATTACTTTTCCGCCCTCAAAAACATCTTCCTGCATTGAGAGTAATATGACCTTATCCCCTTCTACAATTTTCTCGAGGTTGCCTTCAAGTTCTATTGGTCTAATAGAAGTGATGTGAGTGACCTATAAGAACTAGTTAAATTCGCAGTGCTGAATATGTGCTTATAGCTCCCCATTACCCATGATCAAGAGCTAAATATAGGTTCAATCTAGTATGTAGTGGTTTACACCATGTACAAAAGGTGATAGGTGCAACAAAGGTAGTGCAAAGGTCACGGTGGAGGAAAAATAAACTACCATGATTGGTATCCTTCATGGACAAACCCTTATCACCACAATGAAGGATAAGCATAACTACCTATCTAAAGATATCACCGAAGAGGTCTGTTAATGCTAAATATATATCGAGAATTACTTTCTATCATTAAATGTTTAACTAATTAAATCACGTTTCTAGAGTTGAAACATAGGAGATTGGCATCTAAAATGAAAGTCAATGCCTTTCCTCGATACGAGGCCAAATACTGGGAAGAATATTGTAACTTTTGATAGAAATATCTGAAACTATAAGCTTAGAAATAACCTCAATGCATCGAAACTTAGTTTCATATGATTGGTTCTACTTACTCCAAACTAGTTTCAAGTTTTAAGAAAAATGACAAATTGATTACCATATTCCAACGCTAAAAGGTGGGGACTAATAGTGCTTACCTTATTTAGAAGGTAAGGTCATATGGTTTCATATATTAGGAAAAAGAGGCATCTCCAAAAGCTACATGTTGTCTCTCTCTGCTTATGCATTTGGAAACTAATTCCTTCCTTGAACTTTGGAGCTTATAGGAATTTTTCCATCTCTCTCCATATGCATTTGGTAACTAGTTCCTTCCTTGGACATTTGATTTTGTGGACATTATTTTCGATAAATCTTTGACTAGATTTCATAGACATTAATTTCGATAAGTCTTTGGCAAGTGCACATAAAATATTTATTGTTCATCTCCATGCCCATGAAGGAGATTGTTTGTAAGTGCTTAAGGATAAGGAAGAACTTTTCTCACTTTCAACGAATATCTTCCTGAATGGGGATGTCACCTTTCTTTAAGTAGAATATATTAAAATAGAACAAATGTAAGTGGTTGTTTCTAATAAACATAATAGCTATGCAATTGTTTACAACTTACACACAATTAATATTCATGACTATACTCCATGTAACACACCTGCTATCTACTCAATTATAACATGCACAAGGTTTGAAGGGATGTTCATGTATCTCTATTTGATGTTGAAATTATATTGGTACTATATGGTCCTCTCCATGTATTTTCTAGGTTGTCATTATTAAAACATATATTGGGGTTCTCAGAAAGACAAAATATGAAAGCCTTGAACCATCCCTTTCGAATGCAGGAGTACACCCTTTCAAATTGTGGAATCCTAGGCAAGTATCCAATTATTTTTGTTCCATTGTAGAGGAGTTGAAGGGGGCACTAAAGCCTTTGGATATCCAGAAAATCGACAACGTACACATAATGGAGGGCCCAACAAGGGGGTATTAAGGAATGAGTGCATGTCGTTGGATCCCCTCACCAATTGAAAAATTGGGAAAAAGAAAGGGATCCCATGGGAGCTTGAATGGAGATGATTTGTAATGGAGCATGGTACCCGGGGGGGTTCTTCTCAATCAAACAAAGGATGAGGTATAATAATACCTTTCAATGAATGATACCATGAGTTAGTCAATGAGGAAATTAAGGTGGTGGTTGGTCGTAAATGATATGGTGGATAAATACATGAGAGGTCCCATAGTCATTTGTCAAGGACGCTTGTTTAATAGTTTGGGGATTTCAATGAGCATAGATTGAGCATGGAGGGGAATGGTATTCTCATTCATGATCGTTAATTCCAACGGAGATAGGAGAAAAATGATAGTTCACACAATGGAAGAAGGAAGATCTCATGAATCTCATTGTAATACCGGCCAAGTTTTAAATTGATGGGCAATTTGAGGCTTTTGAGAGCTGCATAGCTCATATTTTTGAGAAAGAGGAAGAACCCGGTGAGGCCTAGATGTAATGTTTGAAGTGATAATTTAGTAGACTAGTGTTGCATGTAGATTTTCCTCCATTAATGAGTTCTGTGCATTGCTTCGAAAAACCCTAAATCACATTAAATGTAGTTAATACAATGTACAATTGACGCTACGTTTTGGATAGGTGGAGCCGAATGGGATCTATAGAATGGGCAGAGGATTTTAAAATATTCACACTCTGAGTTAACCGAGAAGCCTTACCTAACCAATATCCCGTATCTGGATACTTTTAAACTAAAGGGGCCTACTTATATTAAACTTTTCGCAGATGAGTATAGTCTAATACTCTACTTTTACCTAAGCCCGTTTGGTCATTTTTATTGTGTGATTATGTGTATCGTCCAACGCATGAGGCCTAGGCTGTAAATCCCAAAGTCATTTGTAATGTAAACATATGGTAATGGTTTATATGTATGGTCTAACGCGTAAGGTTTAGGCCATAAAATCCCAAAGTCTTTTGTATTGCTAAGACTGTGGTAATGGTTATAGGTACAAACAGATAGGAAAGTAATTATAATTACAGGACTTTAAAAAAACATTGAAATGGGGAATATGCACTTATTATATCGTTGATTTGAAAACTTTAAGTTGAATGGTAACGACAGTTGATGACAGTAAGGACTCTAGTAAACTCTCATATTCAAGATATATAATAGGAAGCCTACTTTCTTGAATCCCGAAGCTATTATTGGCTAAATGTACAAACTTTTTTTTTTTTACAGTTTTTAAGGTACATTACTTATGGTATCAGAGCAAAAAGTTACAACACTGGGTCTGAACAGGGCCACATTAATTTCTTAGTATATATTTTGATTTATGTAAAAGTAATAAATCTTATGGTTACAAACATAAAGCCTTTCTGTTTTGTGATAATTATGGTAGCTCAGGAGCATGCAAAAATCAAGATGGAAGGAAATCCATAGCAAGGACCTCTTGGAAATCCAAGACAAAACAGTGATGGAAGCTCACCCACGAAGGTGTTGGAAAGATTGAGGAATCTTATTGTTGAACTGCATATTTTCAATGCCGACAATGAAAAATTGAAGAAAGCACAATAGGAATAGCAAGAGATAAATGAAGTCCTGTTGCATGGTATAGTAACCAAGAAAATCCCAAAAGACGATAACCATGATGAAGAGGTCAACAAGATCGAATGAACAAGCAAAAGAAGGGATACCAGCCAGCTCCTTATCGAAATGTAGCAAAAGTTTCCCAAGAAAGGATTTTCACTCCAGTCATCGGAATGCGCAAGGTAGCGATAAACTTGTAACCCTGGGAACGAAGAAGTTTGGGGACAACTCCCGTAAGCCATTAAAGTGTTGGGAATGTGGAAAGCGTCCACGTTTAATTTCAGCAAACAGAATTGTTGTTCATAATTTGTAGGAAGCCTCAACAGTGGGAGATGTGGGCAGAAGCCTGGATCAGATAAATGCAGCCATAAATGGTCGACAAGCTGACCACCAGTCCTCGGTGGTAGAAATCGAAGGTAAAATCAATGACACTCGAATTTATGTTTTAATTGACCCTAGAGATACATTAATTTATATTACTCCTAATGTAGTAGAGTTAAATAAACACAAGAAACTGAAGCACACAAAATCATGGCTTGTACAACTAACAACAGGTACTAAAAGGAAAGTAGTTGACTTTATTTCTGATTTTGAGTTTAGCTTAGATGGTCAAAATATAAGGACCAATCTGAACATCCTACCACTAGGATCTTATGATATGATTATCTGGATGGATTGGTTGCAACAACACAAATTAGTACTAGACTATTACACAAAGATACTTAGCTATAAAAATGATTTTGGCACTATTGGAACAACCCAAGGCATACCAAAACCTGTATTAGTCAGACAAGTTTCAACGATGCAACTCAAGAAATGTATTAGAAAGGGATGTCAATTTTATGCCATCCAAGTGATGAATGTATTAGAAAAAGAAGATAATCCAAAGTTAGAAGACTTTGCGGTCCTACGTGAATTCAAAGACATGTTTGTGGATGAGATACCAGAATTACCTCCTAGAAGGGAAATAGACTTCTCCATAGACCTAGTACTTGGTTTAGCCCCTATCAAAAAAGAAACTTACCGAATGAGTCTAACAGAACTGACAGAATTAAAAATATAATTACAAGAATTGTTGGACAAAGAGTATATCAGACCGAGTGTCTCACCATGGGAGGCAACAATCCTCTTTGTGAAAAAGAAAGATTGTGTACTCTAAGACTATGTATCAATTATAGAGAACTGACAAAATGACTATTAAAAACAAATACCCCTTACCTAGGATAAATGATCTGTTCGATCATGTAGGTGGGGCCAAGATATTTTCAACGTTGGATTTACGATCCAGTTATGATCAAGTTAGGATAAAAGACGAGGACATAAGCAAAACAAAATTTTAGACAAGATATGGACATTACGAGTTCATAGTCATACCTTTCAGACTCACTAACGCACCAACCACGTTTATGTGCCTGATAAACAGTATTTTCAATCAATACTTAGACAAGTTCGTGGTAGTATTTATCAACAATATTCTGGTCTATTCAAAAATGGAGGAGGAACATGATGAACACTTAAGTATAGTTCTGCAAACGTTGAGGAAACACAAACTGTACGCCAAATTTGACAAGTGTGACTTCTATAAAAAAGAAATACAATATCTAGGACATGTAATTTCAGCAGAATGCATTGCCATAAACCCGGAGAAGACAAAAGCCATTATGGAATGGCTGGTACCTAAGGATGTAGCATATATCCACTCATTCATGGGAATCACCAGATATTACCATAGGTTTGTAGAAGGGTTTTCCAAGATAGACTACCCTATCACGTCATTACAAAAGAAAGGAACCAAGTTTAACTGGTCAGAGAAGTGTCAAGACAGTTTTAATAAACTGAAGGAATTATTGACAACTGCACCCATATTGAAGGTAGAAGATCCAGATAAAGACTTCACCGTATCTAAGTATCGACAAAAAGGGACTATTACGATTTAAAAAAAAAACATTACATACTAGATTCAATAGAGTTAAAATTAACGGTTTTAGACAAAGTGCATAAAAAACCATATTCTAGCCATCCAAGTTACGAGAAAACAATAACAACACTTAGAAAACTATTTTACTGGCCTAATATGAAGGGTGAAATAGAAGAGTACTTGGCTAGGTGCCAAAATTGTCAGAAACTTAAGGCTGAGCACCAGCACCCAACCGGCCTATTACAGTCATTACCAGTACCAGAATGGAAATGGGAGACTATATCACTTGACTTTATAATAGGTTTTCCTAAAAATCAGAAAAAAATGATTCTATCATGATTGTAATCGATAAAATCAGTAAGTCTGCACACTTTATTCCTGTAAAGTCTACTTTTAAAGATATAAACATTGCTGAAATACTCATGAAAGAAATTTTTAGACTGAATGTTATTCCTAAAATGGTGATTTCAGATAGAGATGTAAAATTTACATCCACGTTTTGGAAGGAATTCTTTGCAGGGCTAAACACTATCTTGAATTTTAGTACGAGCTATCAACCACAAACGGATGGACAGACCGAAAGGACAAACCAAATCATAGAGGATATTCTCCAGATGTATGTAAGAACAAAACCGAGCAAGTGGGAAGACTACCTGCACTTGGTAGAATTTGCATATAACAATGCGTACCAAACTTCAGCTAAGTTGAGCCCTTTCGAAATACTGTATGGCAGAGAGTGTATGACTCCAATTAGTTAGGATAACTCGGCTGACAGACTCATGGTTGGACCAGTGATGCTCCAAGAAATGGAGAACATGGTAAGAAAGGTACAACATAACTTAAAAGAAGCACAGGACAGACAGAAGAGCTATGCATATCAGAAAAGAAGACACTTGGAATTTCAAATGGGAGACCATGTTTATTTGAAGGTCAAAGCCCAAAAAAGATCGTTGAATTTAGGGAACTGTGCCAAAATGACACCCAGGTTTTGTGGGCCCTTCATGATACTAACTCGAATGGGACCCATAGCTTATCAACTTGCACTTCCAGCTAATCTAAAAATTCATAATGTATTTCACATTTCCTTGTTGAAAAAGAATATTCATGACCCTACTCATATGATTGATTAGAACTTGGTGCAGGTGGAACCCGAAGGTGAGTTTTAGGTGGAACCCCTACACGTTATGGACCAAAGAGAAGTAGTACTTCGGAATAGAGTCGTCGCTCGGGTAAGGTTCAATGGAAGCACTTTAGTCCTGATGAGGCCACTTGGGAGTTGGAGGGAGGTTTGTGGAAATCTCATCCAATTTTGTTTCAAGAAAGGAACGAACACTAAGGACAGTGTTTTACTCATCCATTTATGGCAATTCCAAATTTCGAATTTGATAATTGTAATTAATAATTATGACTGTTGGGCAGAGATTTGATTTGACTCAACTAACTATTTGACTATGACACTTGTATAAAAACAAAATATTTTATATTGATTGCAGGAGGACAAACGGAACAACCATGTTAAATTCAGCTGACCATGACTCCATGAGTGGGGAACATGTTGGAACTACCTCTAGGCTGATTGTTACAAGTAGAAAATCAATGATTTGGCCATTGGCATCCCCTGAAAATCAGGGATTTAGAAAGCTACGAAAATTCCCAATTGAGGGGAAAAAAGAACTAGGAAAATTGATAAATAGCATATGTGAGGAGGCAGGATGTTGCCAAGTATGCTAGGGAAGGAGACTATTGATTTACTTGTTGTTATGAAGACTACTTGAGTGTGAGGCAAGGGAAACTGTTGGAGTAGTAGGACATTGCTGAGGAGAAGTTTTCTCCAAGTTCGCCCTTATGGATTCATGGTCAGGCTAGGGGGTGAATCGGGCGAGTAGTTTGGATGCCCTGTTCTACGGTTTGGAGGAATATGGTTGTTCCCTTTTTCTTTCAGCGTATTATTTCAGATATGTTATTTCTGTCCCTTCTTTGGCTAAATGTTATATGGTTGCATACATGATAGAATGCATCTGTTAATTCTAACTAGAAATAATATTAAGGACGAAAGATCGAATGAATCCTTTTGAAGAATTAGGAATTGCTAGAATGTATCTATACTAGCTCGGAAGGGATTATCTTTGCTGTATCACATCACTGTTATGAGTACTAATTCTGGAAAGTATACTAGCTGAAAGGATATGCCTAGTCAATTCTTATAGAAGATATGTGCTATGGTTTGGATTACTACTGTAGTAAGACAAACCATTGTAGTTGAAACCCCACAAATAAATTGTAATGTAGATTTGAGTTTACCCACGAATTGAATGCAAATGGAAACTGCACAGTTTATATATCTATATGTATGGACGTATACTTATTTTCTGGTATATAAAGGCATGTGCAGCAGTAGAGTAATTAAATAAGATTTCTTCCATGTACCAGTTGAATAGTCATGATTTTTAGGAGATAGCCATAATCGCAAGTGCCTAAGATATATATGTATACATATATTTAAAATACGGAATTGACCTTGCAAATACCAAGAATTATTATAGAACACCTACAACATTCACACATATTTATATCAACCGGTGTTTAATGAAAAAGTTATAGGACGAATTGGCCTATGGGTCCATAGGTTGACATGTTGGAAATTATATTTGGAGTGAATCGAATTATCATAGTTTAATTACCAGAACTAATCACGGCAGACGCGAAGGCCCAGGGAAGAAGGGACATCCTAAAACTTCACATACCCCTGAATAAATTCATAATTGTGTAAATAACAACATAATCACCTAGAATTTAAAAAGGAAATCCTTTAACACTAGTACAATAGTTGCAATTTGAATTCATTTATCATCATGTGATCTGGAGTCAATTACAGATAAGATATACATATAGCCGGCAATAGCCGAGAACCTTTTATTCATTTAAAAATCCTTTCTTGGAAGGAGACAGTATGTCGCTAGTACATTAAACCAATGAAATAACCAATATGCCATTACAAGTAGGCAGAAAGGAAACCCTGAAATTATTTTAAGAATAATATTACATATCTCATCCATAATTAAAACAAACAAACACCCGATACTTTGTTTTATTCCAATGATAGAAATTACCATCACAAAATGGGTTACCCTTAATGAAATGGTACCAAAATCGGAACATAACTACATTGTTAATCAAAGGACTAGAAAGGGACCATGCCCTTCCTCTAGAACTAAAAGAATGTGACGGAGAGGGTTACGGGCATGGAACGTGAATACCTTTGTCTCCAAGAATAGGCGTGGATATCCACAACTTCCTACCGACGAGGACTCTGCAAAATTTGTACCAGTAAAATATTAGTAACTTAATATGCCATTGAAATTTTAGAGCGATACGAAAGCAAGGTGAATGAAAGTATCCATAGAATGAAAATATATCACTTGACATAACCTGTACTTATCTTGGATATTTTCGTGGCCATGATCCATTTCCCAGTCGTGGTCGTCCACCAACCTATAGCGGAGGAGCGAGCTTGTTTAAGATGATGGGTACCCTCGCATCAAAACAGGGCCCCATCATTAGTTAAAACATCCAATTCAAGAAAGAAGTGATACAAGAAACTATGGATTTCATAATTATAACAGTAGTTCCGACACCGATTCCAGAGACACTATAACAGTGAATGAATATACTCTAAGGTATAGACAAGATACAGATAATATACTAGACTAAATCTTCATAAGGAAACACCATCGAAATATAGTTAATATGAATGTTAAATATAGGAATCTGTTTTTCTTAAAATTTAGAAGAGAGCATTAAAGTAACACGAAATTATTTAGCCTATTGATATACCACAGTAAGCCAATATAGAACCCGTAAATATTTATCAGTTACAGGATATAAAGATTTTGAACCTAATAGGTATCATTTAGTAAAAATTTTTATGAAAGGTCCTTTTAGGGCCTCTCACTTTGGGGTTACGGGTTATGGGCGAGGATGGTATACAAGAAAAAGGGCCCTTTGAGGCAGATGAGTGAAGTTGGGTTGGGAAAACATACTAAACAGAGTATAACTAGCCACGACAGGAATTTAGAGCCTACGAAACAAATAAAACTCTTTTAATATGGACAAGGAAATACTGAAATTACAGTGCAATGCTCTCACCCTAATAAACATAATTTCTAGAATGAAACTAAGGGAAAATCCCATAGAAGCTCAATACCAACCAATGATACAGGATGGTGAAGCAGAGAGAAAACAATATGCCCTAGAGGCAATCTACTCGTGAATCACCAAGAAAACAAAGGAACACGGTATCAACCCTTTCAGAGTTTCCAGAATAGATAAGAAAATGGTAATAAAATTACTTAGCAGAGGGGAGGAACTTCCAGAACCTTCCTGGAGTTTTGGAAATAATAAAATAACCTCTTACTGATAGTATATTCAGTGCGGCACATAGGTTACCCATAATGGTTACAAGAGGAAGAAAACTCAGCCACAAATCTATGACTAGAGATGCAGAGGTAACGAGAAACTTACCAGTGGATTAGATAGCAGTGTCGCCTCCTCTATGAGAAAAACCTCACCGTTGTTTCCCTTCGCCAAGAAATCAGAGTCACGGAGCTAGACTTCCAGAGAACCTCCCCACAACAAAATCCATTAACCTAGCGAACTCCTTCCTTGGAGAATGAGGTCTGTGGGTACAAATGACCAGGTGGTGAGATAGACTTGGCACGTCCATATTGGATAGCAGGATAGATGATGGCCTCGACTATACCATGTACCCTACCCCACTTTAACTCCCTATCCAAGATTAAGTGCATATCGGACCTACCCCTCTTTTGGTATTCAATGAACGGCTGAGTAAGGAAGCACTTGTGCGACTCATGGAAACCTTTAACCCTAAATCACAATAAATGTAGTTAATACAATGTACAGTTGACACTACATTCATGTAGGTGGAGCCGAATGGGATGGTTAAGTGCATATTGGACCTAAACCCTAAATCACATTAAATGCAATTAATACAATGTACAGTTGATGCTACGTTTTGGATAGGTGCAGTCGAATGGGATTTATAGCACGGGTAGATGATTTTAAAATATTCGCACTCTGATTTAAATGGGAAGCCTTACCTAACCACTATCTCGTATCCAGATACTTTTAAACTAAAGGGGTCCTCTTATATTAAACTTTTTGCAAAGGAGTATAGTCTAATACTCTACTTTTACCTAAGCCCATTTGGTTGTTTTTAATGTGTGATTATGTGTATGGTCCAATGCATGAGGCATAGGCTCTAAATCCCAAAGTCGTTTGTAATGTAAACATATGGCAATGGTTTATATGTATGGTCTAACGTGTAAGGTTAAGGGCATAAAATCAGAAATTCCTTTGTATTGTTAAGACTGTGGTAATGGTTATAGGTACAAACAGATAGGAAAGTAATTATAATGACAGGACTTTAAATAAACATTGAAATGGGGAATAAGCACTTATTATATCGTTGATTTGAAAACTTTAAGTTGAATGGTAATGACAGTTGATGATAGTAAGGACTCTAGTAAACTCTCACATTCAATCTATATAATAGAAAGCCTACTTTCTTGAATCTTGAAGCTATTCATAGTTTTTAAGGTACATTAAAAAAATTAAAGTGGTGGTTGGTCATAAATGATAAGCTGGATAAATACATGAGAGGCCCCATAGTCATTTGTTAGGGAGGTTGGTTTAATAGTTTGGGGATTTCAATGAACGTAGATTGAGCATGGAGGGGAATGGTATTCTCATTCATCATCATTAATTCAAACGAAGATAGGAGAAAAAGGATAGCTCACACAATGGAAGAAGGAAGATCTCATGAATCCCATTGTAATCCTAGCCAAGATTTAAATTGATGGGCAGTTTGAGGCTTTTGAGATGTGCATAGCCCATATTTTTGTGAAAGAGGAAGAACCCGGTGAGGCCTAGATGTAATGTTTGAAGTGTTAATTTAATAGACTAGTGTTGCATGTAGATTTTCCTCCATTAATGGGTTGAGTGCATTGCTTTGAATTGCATTGTTGTGTGCTCCTAGTAATTACAACATCTACAGTTAATAGACTGTCTACACTACTAATGTATCAGAGCATGTTTGATCCCCACATGTGAGTGATAATGACACGCCGATGTTTTGACATTGTAAAACCCTATGGGGAAACATCCAAGACCCTCTCTAACGTGGGCAATTGGACCAATTTATTAATGCGAAAGAAAAATATTACATAGATATTTACAAGAGAGTTTATCGCAATCGATCATCAATAAATGACCCTTAGTAAAGAATGATCTCTAGAAGAGGATAGCCTAAGTGGAATCCAGGTAGAAGAAACCCACATGAGTGCTCCAAAGTTTTTGAGGAAATTATGAATCCCTTAAAGGTTGAGGGATTCCTATAGGAAGAGTGGGACAATTCAACTGAACACGTTTCACGTGTGGACCACAAGGGCACCAAAATTATACGTGTCTAGAGAAATTATATGTCACTTGAATACAAGAATAAAGAACATGTAAATCTCCATTAGTGAAGATTACAATTGGGTTTGTTGTTGGAGACAACACATATCTTAATTGAGGGAAATGGCTTAGGCTCGAGATTGCAACAATATTTTCCATAATAGGGATATTGGTCCCAACAACAATAGTGGTGAAGGTGGTCTAAAATATATCTATTCTAAGAAAGAATAAGGGGAAGAACTAAGGTTTTATTAGTAGATCTTTGCACATGCGTATGTTAGGTTATTTACACAATTAGGAGTTAGCTAAGATAAACTTGGTACAATATTTCCTTAGGTTAAAGTGTCTTTATTTAATATGCATTTCTAGTTATGTAATCTGACCGTCAAAGTTTGTTCTAGACATAAAGTGATCTAATGATTCATATTCTCCTCGATACTAATGGCTATATTGATTCGACCAACCCCACTCATATTTTTGGGGGGTGATGCACCTTTAGACCATGTTGTCTCATGATGTATTCATCCTTTGGTTGATGAAGTGCTCATTCTGATGCAATCTTTGACCAAACCCACTCTTCTTTTCGAGGGTGATTTTCCTTCAAATCATGTTGTCACACAGATGCAATCTTCGACTGATCCCACTCTTCTCTTGGAGGGTGTTGAGTCTACCAAAGTGGACACGCCGATGCAATATTTGGCTGATCCCACTCTTCTGATAGGGAGTGATGTATATACCGACTATGTTTTTAGCATTTCCAGTTCAGTACTTTCATAACAAGGGGACATTCTTTCCACTTCGATCACACTCCCTCCAAGTCCTAGGATGGTTTCCTTTGATTGGAATGACCTTGTTGAGCCTCGCCTTCCTTCTTATATGCCTTTTCAAATAAGAGTTGAATTTACTTCAAAAAAAAATTATCGATGTATTGTAGATGAAGGAGACTCTGCAAGTATTTTATCCTCCTGGGATTGGAAACCTTTGGGTTCTTCTGAGCTTGTGACCACTTCACATGAGTTGTTGGATTTTGACAGACGGCCTACTGAATATTTGGGGATTCTTCCTCAATTTCCTATCTCATTAGGTGGTAAGATTTTTCTTGTTTATGTTATAGTGGTGCAAGGCCCATTATATTTCAATATGCTTCTCGGGTGTGATTATGTATACACTATGAATGTTGCAGTGTATAGTCTCTTTTGGGTGATTCATTTCCATCACAATGGAAGCATTTTCACTATCAACCAGTTGGCATCTGATAATCACCATCCTAATTCAATGTTAGTTCAAGATGCCCCTTTATATATATAAATTATCCATGTAGACTCTACCCCACCACAGGTAAATTATGTGGCATCTTATCCTCTATGTTCAATTGCTCATGAGTAGGAACTTATTCGCGACTCATTTTTTCCATCACGAGACTTGGTCTCAGTAATTGATCCATTGGTTTATCCAATGAGGGAATGGGAGCCCTTTCTTCACCCACTTGGTCTGAGTTATATTGAGTTTCCTTTCGAGTCTAATCTCATTGTTTGTAGATCCTCAAGCCCTTATGATTGTGATTCTTTGTTGATAGACTCTTCTAGTCCTGGCCAGAACCTTCATCGTCATATGGAATATGGTAAATTTGCTTCCCCATTTGGGACTGTCAACCCTCCTCGTTTCACTGATTTATCATATGTTGAATTTCCTTTCGATGAGGCTATCCTTCAGGCCTTGACTATGGTTTCTATACCGTGAGAAGACTTACACCATGGTTTGTGTTTTCTTCCCTTCTGGGAGACTTTCCAGGTTGATTGTCGAAGAGACTATTGTTCAGATTCTAGCATTGGGATCTAATTGAACTATTACCACGCATGAGTCGTAAGCTCGTGCAGTGCTTTGTACCATATTGTATAGTCCATGTTTGTTGTTTTCAAGTTTTGTATTGAATAAAACCTCTTATTTTATGAAGTTTCTATCTATATTGGATTTATTAACTTCTGTTTGAGTGTTATTGGCCTTATATGCAGGATCTTGGAGACATTTTTCTTTGACAGTTTCTCATCGTATCGTCCTGTTCTAACAAGTATTGACCGCGAGACTGGCATATAGGATAGATTTTTTCCTACTTTCATTTTCTGCCTTATCCATTTCCTGGTTCATTTAGCCTTATGATCGACCCCACTGAATTGCGACACTAACATTCCTTGTCGATAAGTATGTCATACTTTATGTGGTAGATCCTTCCTTCAATGGGAATCCTAGTTAGATCCTTGTTTTCCATTTGGTTTCCATGCCATAGTACTTCATAGACACGGGAGTCCTGTTTAATCCCACCATGAATTTTTGTTGAAGCCTCATAATTATTCTTCATCTTTCTCTGGCCTATACTCGAGGGAATCCCTAATGAGAATGGTTTGGTGTGTTTCAAGCTCGCTTGAATTTTGAAAGCAACATCCAAAGAGACTTTACTTAATCTTTTTGATCTCATATGGATTACTTGACAAAAGAAGACCCCCTGGAGTCTTCTTTAATCCCTTTTTAGACTCTCTAGAATGAAAATATTGTCGAGTGATCTTGTTGCACTTCATGCTCGTCAAACTCAAATTTGAGGGCACAACTGTCCAGCTGTAGTTTACCCTTTTTTGGTCCAGATGGATAATTTTAGGAATAAAGGTATGCCCTAAGAACTTCAGTTCTCTAGGAGATTATTCTCAGGCGTAAGTTCAACCCTTTTTCGAGCCTGAGGGACTAAATTTTTGAAAAAGTAACATTCTCCTTGGTTTTGGTTTATCTCTTTTTCGTGCCTTGGAAATTACTGATGAAAAAGGAACTCCCTCAGAGTCCATATTTAATATCCTTTCAAACTCCTTAAATATGAAATTTTTTTGAGTGACCTTGTTCCTTTCACACTCGTTAATTGGTCCAGATAGAACATCTATTTGGCATGATTTTAAGCCTTTTTCCAGCCAATAGATTATCCAGGAAAAAGGTACGCCTAATGATACTTGTCTCGCCATGAGAGTTCTCCTAAATTGTATTTTATACATTTTTGGGCTAAGGAGACTAAACCTAGAAACAGGTTGTGAGTCAATAGTTAAGCTCTTTTCAGTCTACTTAAAATTGAAAATATAGACGAGTGATACCGACTAGAATAATTGCGAAAAAGGAAATCCCTAGAGTAATGTTAGCATTTTTTCAGACTCTCTAAAATGTGAAAAAACCACCGAGTTTACCTTCTATAGGATCGTAAAAATTCGCATGCAAGGAGTCTTGTTGTGTCATCCTTAATCGCAATGTGGGTCTCATCTTTGTGTCGTTGGCCTAGTTCTGAATCCATGTTTCTCTCAATTATGATCTTCAAATCATTCCTTAAATGCAAGCCTTGCAACACTTTTTTCCTTTGCAATTTGACACCTTGACCCATGGAGGAATTTTCTCGAGTGTCATTATCCTGCACATGTCTCCTTGCGTCGAGCATCAGTATGTTCCATGTGCCTTGAAATAGTTTTCTTTCCCACAACACTCGTTCCTCCTCTATAACGTAGCATTCTTTTATTCCTTTTCAAGATCATCAAAAATTGGAAAAAGACAAAAAAATCAAATATTCCAAAAAGAGGGGATGGGATATATAAATTATTTTTCGGCAGCAAGATAGTCACCCTTTGACAAAGCACATCCTTTTGTTTTTTTTCCAAGCATTGGGATCTAGTATGACCTTCCAGAGCTATTCTCGCTACATAGAGCTATGTCCCCTTCCATTTGCTTACTCTTCGAAACATATGGAGAGTTTATGGTGCATCATGCATCACCAACTTATGTCAATGTTACATTACTCGAGTCTCATCATTTTTCATTCTTTTTTCCAAGGGAAGTTTTATCCAACTTGAGTCGTCCATTTTGCATTTTGTCTCTTGACCTTCATGAGTCAACCATCCCGAGAGTCCAGTCAAGTCTGAATTCAAAATCGATGAAGTTATGTGCCTGATGATCGAGATCCTCCAATCTTTCCCCGACGACATGTCGAAGACCTTAGAGTAGTGAGTCTTACACTCCTATTGTAATCCTACTTGAGTTGTTGAAGATATTGAAGTCATTTTTTGAGCTATGTTGTTCTCATCTCCGGCCGCAGGCGTCAATACTTCTTGAAGATGCATATTATTTGTACTTGAATATCATCAAATAATTTTGAGATGTAGATCCTCTTTGTATTTCTAATGGCTATACTTTATATGGCATGGATCTGCAGTGTACTTGATTGGCATCCATGATTAGTTCATCCCGAGCATGGGTATGCCCGCCTCAGAGAGATTATTATTATTCTGCAGATGGTGCGCTCCCGAATTGTTGTCCTGTGCTCACTCGACTTTGTGCCTTCCAACCGATAAAGATATTGTAATGTATTCAAATTACACAGTAAAAAACCTGTCAAAGCAACCTCCTGCATATGACTGCAATACAATTCAGTAAAAAACTTGTACAAGCAACCTCCTGCATATGACTGCAATACAGTTCAGGTGTATGTATCAATGTTAACTAATTAAATTAAAAATTTAGACGTACAAAAATTAATTTACCTCCACAAATTATCATAAATCTATACTAAGGCTGTGTGCTCGTCTATTATTAATGACCTGTTCAAATCTGTATAACTATACCAAGTAGATTAATCTACTTCTCACCCAATCCCCTCCAGATATAAACAAGGAAAAGACTATCATCTTTTACTTGGTGGAATTCATGTAGGCTCTGAGTTCATCTTCTTGATTGCTCTGTATCCAGACTGAAGGAATGATGGAAGAATACGAGGCGTCGCAAGGAGTGCTAAATATCCCGACAACCCCCTTTCCTCCAGCCAGGAAGCTTCCATCTCCACCTACTACAATTTTTCCAGCCACTTTATTGCGATCTAATGAATTTTCCGAGCAATATCTGTGAGTTCAGTTTTTATATATTAGGTGTCATGTCAGCTATAAATGGCATGCCTGATAAAGAAAAATCGTATCATAAACATGTCCAATCATGGATACCTGGATTGTTCCGAAGTAAAACCTGTAGAGACGTTTGGTGCGTCTCCTCCATAAACTAGAGGATACCATGGTTTCTCCTTTGAAAACGTATTGATTGCATTTCGCTGATCAGAAAATGATTAGCCATTTGAACTGAGCGCATAAGAACAATCTACAAATACCAACACAATGGAAATAATACGGACAAAATATCAATCAATGAATTTACCTAAAAACGCTTATTGTTTCCCAGAACCAATTTGCCTTGGAATGTACGATCCATGGTACTTGCAGCTACTATGAAAGACCAGGGAGAAAAAGTGGTAATGCTTCCCACAATGCCAGAGTTTCCGGCAGAGTTGCAAGTCAGAATTCCCGGGAGAGTTGCAAGTCAGAATTCCCTTCTTCGTTGCATGAAAGGAACCAATGGCAATGCTACCGTTAAAGTAATCAAGAATATGAGCAGGCCCAAGGGAAAGAGAAACAATATCCACGCCGCAAGGATATCTGCTTCCCAACAATAACCTCCCCAACAAATTTTGTACACTGCTGGCCTTGAACCTGCTACTCCATCCCGGGCATTTCCTTCTGCTAATCCGTAAAGGCTAGCGTTTCTCACAACGTGCGTCCCGTGTCCATCCGAGTCTCTTGGAGACATGAACTCTTTTGATGGGTCTTCAATATCAGCACCTTTGTAATAGATACGCCCTCCTATAAGGCTAGCGTTTCTCACAACGTGCGTCCCGTGTCCATCCGAGTCTCTTGGAGACATGAACTCTTTCGATGGGTCTTCAATATCAGCACCTTTGTAATAGATACGCCCTCCTATAATTTTTCTGCGAGTCAGAACCCAATTAGTTAATTTTATTTCATTAATTCATTAGATGTTTTTTTCTTTTTTCTTTTGTTCTTACATAATTAGATAAATACAACCAGCACATATATTGAACCAACCCTTTGGCCTAAAACAATTATGAGATTTTTTTCAAAACAATATAATGGATATCCAACAGAACCATATTATTACCTGTTGCAGGTGAAATTGGAGATTGAAGCAGTTTCGCATGTTCCTTTCCATTTTGAGGGAACAGGGCCAAGAACATTCCAATGATTATATCGCTTTCATACTGCAGATTTCTTTCGGCGGATAGAGGGAATCCCATGATAGAGTAGTGTGGAAGAACATTCCAATTGAAATCCCATGATAGAGTAGTCTGGAGAACCATTCTCCTGTTCTCAAAAACGAAAACAACACCATCCATATCTGCTTAATTGAACAGACCGAAAAATGACAACACAATTAATTAGTATGCCAGCTTTCACACCATCCATATCCCCGAATTGAACAACACAAAGCCAAGAACTGTTAGGAAATTTTACAGACTTACTCGTTGCAGCCGAAATGGTTGCAGCGAATCCGTTAAAACTTCTCCCATAACTATAAATCAATGCTTCTTCTGCAACATCATGACTGGCAATCACATTTTTAAAGACTAGTGAATATAACATCGTTTCAATAGAGGAAATTGGGAAGGACATGATGATTAACCTTCAAAGAACGGATTCCAGCATATCATCTGATTAACCTTCACAAATAGTAATCTGCACTGTCAGGAAGAGACTGTAATTGGTGCTCTGAATCATAAACAGGATATATGTGAGAAGAAATCACCTTTCTGTTCGGCTTTTCTGCTGCTGATGCATGCAGGACGAACACTACCATGAAAAAGAAAATGGGCAGAACGTAGCTTATCGCCATTGTAGTTATTATTTGGTTCAAACGAATGAGACCATTAATATTGACATGTCTGTATATATATTGCAGTTTACATCTTCGATCTTCGTTTTAAGCTTTTTGTCAGCTTTTGTTTCTTGTTTAAAGTTTTTTTTTTCTTGCTTTTGTTTCTTCCTTTTTGTTTTAAGATTTTTGTCAGCTTTTGTTTTTGTTTTAAGTTTTTTTTTTTCCTTGCTTTTGTTTTAAGCTTTTTGTCCGCTTTTGTTTTATTGCTTTTTTGTCAACTTTAGTTTCCTTTTTCATGATTTTCTTAAACAAAAATTTCATTAAACAAAAAAGATAACACGATATAGATTCAAAATGTTGCTTTTTGTCAGTTTTTGTCTTCTGCTTTTTTGTCAGTTTTTTTGTCAGTTATAGTTTCCTTTTTCATGATTTTTTAAACAAAAATTTCCCCAAAAAAAAAGTATAATACAATATAGATTTTATAGTTTCCTTTTTCATGATTTTTTTAAACAAAAATTTTCTTAAACAAAAAAATATAACACAATATAGATTCAAAAAGTTGTTATTCCATCAATGTGGTTCAAGTAGCTCCTCTCTTATCAACAACATAGTCTTGTGAAGCTTTGTTTTCAAACATCCCAAAGATCTTTTTGTTAAATTTTAATTTGAAATATTTTTATAAGGTGGTCTATTTTTTGGTTTTAATAAATCAAAAAATGGCAAGAAAAAAACACTATAAGATCCGTGAGATCGGAAGAGCGTCGTGTAGGGAAAGAGTGTAGATCTCGG